>ASZH01045187.1:0-12989 GCA_000411075.1 Sisymbrium irio | reverse complement strand
GAAGCTATATTCTCTATATTAACGATCAACTTTGATTCTAGAAAAGTACCACATGTTTTTCTTTACCAATATTATAGATAAGTAAATACTCACAACTCACAAGATAATTTATTAATGAGTTTGGTGGATATTTTCAAATCACAGAAAATTTCATCAATTTCATCAATTCCAATAATTAAAAATTTGACCCCCAAAACAAAGAAAAATAAAAAACCTAACAATTTAACCAGACTAAATAATCCAAATTATCCGATAAGTACCTTGAACATCTTCAAACTTATTGTCTCTCTTCTTACGATTGATTCGCTTCTCAGTAACGCCGTCATCCACGAGCGGTTATAACAGTCGGATTCTTGTTCCTGATCTCGCATGTCGTGCTTCAGAGCAAGACTATCAAACATTTCCGGTAACAATGCCGGCTTTCATGGAATTATAAGCTTTTTACTTTCTGTGAATTTCGGGTAGGATTCTGTATAAATTTTTGGTTCTGATCAAATATTTTCCGAGAATTTGCTCGACAAAATGAAAAACAAAATTCAACCAACCCGATTTTTAGTTATTGAACAGTTGGTTTACAAGATTTAAATCAGATCCAAACAAAATCCTTATAATTTATAATTATGACATCACTAGACCTTTTAATTTCCATTTAATTAAAGTTAGACGACAAATTAATCATTCTAAATATTTTTTTATGTTTCATGGGAACTCGTTTTATAATTATAAGAATAGCTATATAAGGGCAAACGTGAAAAACACAAAACCTTAATTTTACTTCTTGAGCACGAGACGGGAGTCTCTTTCTTTTTCATTGGATGATCACAACAGAAACAATGATTCGAACATCTGCATCTTCCGGCGGTTTATTTCATTCAGGATTTTTCAGCTGTTGGAGAAAAATAGCTCTCATTGGTTGATCATTATGGTGGTTTACCAACATGGAAGGTGTGGGTGACAAGGAAAATTGATTCTGAAGCCGCATTATCGTGGAGCATATGCTTTAAAATGGTACGTATTCACTCCCAGACTCGGTGCTTGGTCTTTTACTTACTCGAGTATATTAATCGATGAGGAGAATAAAGTGGTCTTGTGCTGTTTTACAAATGATTATTCAAATATATATACTTCCACTGTTGGAAAGGACGGTAAATATTATTTACAAAGCAATCCCAACCCCTGTGCTAGAAGGCACAAGGTGGCAATCTATTTTCAGTTATGTTCCAAGTTCTGATGTTACAACAGAGAGATTTACTTGTATGTATCTTCCAGCGGGGTTTCTAATATTCAGGATTTTTCAGTTGTTGGAGAAGAACTAACTATCATTGGTCAATCAGAGCCCTGGTTTGTCAAAGATGGAGATATGGCTGATGAAGAAAATTGGTATTGAAGCCGCATTGTCGTGGAGCATATGCTTTACAGTCGACGTACACACTCCCAGTATTTGGTCTGCCGTTTACTCAGTATATCAATCGACGAGGAGAAGAAAGTTGCCTTGTGTTGTCTTTGGGTTTTACAAGTTACAGGTAATGTGATTTATCTGTAGTTTCTTTCTCAAAGTTTATTAAATCGCATGAATAAATAAAATAAGATAACTAATATTTTGTTTGCATTGTTATCATGTACTAGTTATATGGTCGTAACTGTACATTTGTTGATGAAATTTGACAACTTAGAAGCTTATTATTGGCTTCAAATACGTGACAAATCATAAAGGTCATATTATTTCTACTGTCCTCTTAGACTATTTAGCTGAATGGGGAATTGATAAAAGTTCTGCATCATGGTAGACAACGCAACTGCTAATACTTCTGCTTTGAAGAGATTTCATAGGGAATTTAGCTTAGTCTCTCCTAATGGTTTCGTTTTAGATGGGAATTTTCTTCACATGAGGTGTTCTGCGCATATAATTAACTTAATAGCAAATGAGGGTTAAAGTGATTGAGGGGATAATGTGATGGCTGTCTGCAATGCAGTCCAATATGTTAGATCCTTTACACATAGATTGAATGTGTTTGCCTTTAGAGTAACTAGTGGGAAGATGACACGTGATAGTCTTCCGTTGAATGTAAAAACTAGGTGAAACTCAACCTTTCTCATGCTATCTAGAGCACTACAGTTTAGAATGACATTCGATAGGATGTAAACAGAGGATATGTTGTACAATGACTATTTTTTAGAAGTAGAAAATGGATTTAAGAAGTGTGGACCGCCTGCTAGTAGTGATTGGAATGTTGTGGAAAAACTTAAGAGATTCTTAATCATCTTTTATAACTGTACATTGGTTGTCTCTATTTCATCTAAGAATAATTCCTATAAATGCTATAGTGAGATAGTGAAAACTGAGAGAAAATTAACCTTATTGGCTAGTAGCTTAGACTTGGAAATGAATGTGAAAGCTCCTAAGATGAAGTGTAAGTTTTTGAAGTATTGGGATAGCATGAAAAACGTCATTGAGATGTTGATTATTGCTAGTATTCTTGATCTTAGGAAAACGATGCATTTCACAAAGATGTGTTTTGACAAGTTGTATGAAAATGATAGTTTTGAGTTTAGATAAATGGGTGAATATGTTAGTAAATTCCAAGTCTAAGCTACTAGCCAATAATGTTAAATTTCTCTCAATTGCCACTATTTCACTATAGCATTTATAGGAATTATTTATAGATGAAGTAGAGAAAACCAATATACTGTTATAAAAAATGATTAAGAATCTCTTAATTTTCTCCACAACATTCAAATCACTACTAACAGGCAGTCCACACCTCTTAGATCCAATTTCTATTTCTAAAAAGTAATCATTGTACAACATATTATCTGTTTCCATCTTATCAAATGTCACTCTAAACTGTAATGTCCTAGACAGCATGAGAAAGGTTCAGTTCCACATAGTCTTTACATCCAGAGGTAGGCTATCACGTGTCATCTTCCCACTAGTTACTCTAACATCAAACGCATTCAATCTATGTGTAGATGATCTAACATATTGGACTGCATTGCGGACAGTCATCACATTATCACTTAAATCACTCAAACCCTCATTTGCTATCAAGTTTATTATATGTGCAGAACACCTCATGTGAAAGACAATTTCCTTCTAATACGAAAGCTTCAAGAGAGACTAAGTTATATTCCCTATGGAATATCTTCAAAGCAGACGTATTAGCAGTTGCATTTTCTACCGCGCTGCAGAACACTTTATCAATTCCCCATTCAGCTAAGCAGTCTAAGAGGACAGTAGAAATGATATTACCTCAATGATCTGTCACGTATTTGAAGCCAATAATTGCCAAGTTTCATCAACAAAGTGTGCAGTTACGACTATATAACTAGCACATGATATCAATGCAAACAAAATATTAGTTATATCATTTCATTTATCTATTCGATTTGAATAATAAATCTTGAGAAAGAAACTATTGATAAGTCAAATTACCTGTAACTTGAGAAACTCAAATAGCTGTGGTAAGGGACACTCGCTTCTTGTTAGAAATTAGCCACTTCTTCATTCATGCTTTCTTGTTCACAAACATTTGGACAATGTCTCTTGTTGCAGTCCACCTTGAATGAGGCTTGTAAATGTTAACCTTCATACAAATAGTTAAAGATTATAGTTAGTTTCAGAGTTTCTACATTCAGATTTAAAAATAAAAATAAAAAATGTTGAACATAAAGTTTCTTACCTTGCTACAAAAGTGTTTCTAAGTTGTATTTTCAATGAATGAACAAATGCATTTTTTCATGGCACTCCTTAGTTCTGGTGTAATGCTTCCACACATCAGATCTTGTGACCACAACTTTGGTTATCTTACGTGCTTCAGAGTTAGCCACTGAAGGTGAACTTGTCTCCTTCTTCTTCCCTTGGCTAACTTTATCATTTTTGTTAACTTCAGTGTTCTACGAGTTTGAAGTAGATGAAGAAGCCATCTGCAATACAAATGCCATGTTCAGAATCAGAATGTTTACAATCGCTGTGAATCAATTGAGACACGTAAACTACATTTAACATTTGATGCAAACAATGAATTCAACATTCCAATTCTAAATCGATTATGCATTATAGTCAAAATCGCATAACCAAATATACTAATAAAAGACAGGCAACAATGAATTTATTTCTACATATTTAAACTAGAATTATCAAATTGAAAGAGTCATGAATTAGTGAGGGACAACCAAATTCTCTGTTCATAATATTGATCGAATCAAACATCCTCAAATGTTATCATTGGCTTGACCATGAACAACATAAACTGATAAAAATATTCACTATACTTAACTGATTGAATCTTCCCTTTGAAATCTACTCGTGAATCATCACCAAACCTTATTTTCCTGTGGCCATCTCATCAATCTTGTTAAAGTAAGAGCGATTCCCAGTCATGTGATTACTGGCACCATTTTTAAGGTATCAGACATTGTCTCCATTCAATTATTTCTCATAATTTTTTGGTTTAACATTCTTCTCATTGAGATACACTACCTCATGCATCATTAACTCTTCAGCTTCATGAGTATCTTCTTATGTATTTTTGTGTATTTCTTGGATACGAAGGATTTTATCCAGACAATTGGCTGCATAGCACCGGTTCTTATGACACCGGTAACAGATGATCTGAGACTTTTCTCTTTTTCTTTACCATCAGAGCGACCTCGTCTTAAGAACCGTCCACCTCTACTCCTTCCTTGACCATAATTATCTTGATAGGTTTGTGAGTATACATGAGGTTCCCTTGATCATCATTTGATATTCTTTATCACGGATTCTTTCCTTATAAGTTTTCAGTCTCCCTGCAATATCCTTAAAATTTGTTTCATTGAAGTCAATAACTTGTTCAAGGCCAAAAATAATATACATGTATTTCTTCCGTGGTAAGTGAGTAAAAAATTTCCTGACAATTTTTTGGTTATTCTATAGTTACATCCAAGGTGACTGATTTTGTAAAAACTTCAGCAACTTGTCGAAAAATTCATCAGACAAATCTGCATCTTTTATTTTCATTCTACTAAATTCAGCCATCAGGCTTTGTGATGCAGCGTATACTATTTGATATATTTATCCAATAGTTGTATATTATTTATATTTATCTCTTATTTATTATTTAGAGTTTTTTTAAGGTTTTCTAGGGTTTTATGTTTTATTATATATAGCTGTCTAGGCTTATTGTTTTATTCAATTGTTGAATGATTATTGAAAGAAAAAGATTTCTAAAGAGCTTTTGGTAAAGCCCTGAGAGGAGGACTCTCAAACCCTAGTTTTCCGGGTATTCTTAGAATCAACGGATATCTAGTTCTATCCCTAGAAGCTTCCGCTTCATCAGTTGGTATCAGATCCAGGTTCTTTGATTTCTCAATCAAGGGACGATTCTGGAGCCGTCATGGTGACTGACAGCCTCTATCCTATCCCAGACGAAAGTCCATTCGTCGAGAAAAAGTACCATGAGATATATTAAGAGATCTATGGTGATCCGCTATACGACATCTATGAAGACAATGTTTTGAACACTGATCATGTTGATTTTGTGTTCAAGCCTGGTTACTTTCATATATCCGTGCAAAATCAGAAAAGTGCAAAGCCAAGAGAAGAACAGATCTGTGCAGTCTTTTCGTGTATCATCTTTGAAGATCTGGAATTTATGCAAATCCCGGTTTGTGCGAGAATAAGATATGTCCATCAAGAAGAACCAAGACTGAGGTGAAAAAACCGGTTGAAGATTTGAGGACGAATCTTTCTTGGCCGACGAGACCTGATGCAGCGTATATTTGATATATTTATCCAATATTTGTATCTTATTTATATTTATCTCTTATTTATTATTTAGAGCTTTTTAAGGTTTTCTAGGGCTTTATGTTTTATTATATATAGCCGTCTAGGCTTATTGTTTTATTCAGTTGTTGAATTATTATTGAAAGAAAGAGATTTCTAAAGAGCTTTTGGTAAAGCCCTGAGAGGAGGACTCTCAAACCCTAATTTTCCGGGTATTCTTAGAATCAACGGATATCTAATTCTATCCCTAGAAGCTTCCGTTTCATCACTTTGTAATTTAGCTTCCTTTACCCTGTCAGCTCCTACATATCAGGACTTTATTTCCTCCTAAAAATCTTTAGAAATATCGTGATTTTCAAATTTTAGTGTTTCTGGTATAGATTGGGAATAAATAAGCTCTAGCCAAATCATTCTTGTCCCCATCAGCTGCTATGGATTCAATTTCTCCCACACGCCCCCACACTTTATGCACTTTAAGTGTTATTATCATTCGCATAGACCACACAGTGCAGTTGTGGTATTGAGCATTAGACACTGGATTGACGAGATTGCACCCTTCTTAGGTTTTGGTGTAGAAGCAACTATATCACCCATGATTTGATCCTTGCAAGATGATCTCTCTTTCTCTTAGAGTCGTAGCTAGGTCAAAATTATGTTCGTAACCTTCTGATGTGGCTTTGTCAAAAACTCTGTTTAATAACTTCTCTCTCGGTGTATGTTTGGATTCAATAGAAACTATGATACCAATTATATTGAATCAAGTTTTTTGATTAAGAATAAACCTCTTGCTCTTATTGCTTTAGAAACTAAATCAAACCTAAAAAATTCTCAATCTCTCAAATCTTAAGCTATACCACACTTTGATATCTTCTTGAATTATGAGAGATCTTTTCTATTCTAATTAGGAAAGTATACATGTTTAGATAATTCCTAAATTTATTCTAATCCTAATCACTTTAACAACCATAACTCGGTAGGATTAGTAAATACTCAACTAGCAAAACACAATTCACATAGGAAAAGGTAAAAGTTAAATAGTGATGCAGTATCATGATACCTTCACCGCCTTAAAGCTATTTTACTATGTGGGCGTTTTAAGATTTCATTTTCATATTACTAGAGATTGTCCGCGCTACGCGCAGATTGTATTTTTTTTTTAATGATTTTTATTTTATAGCTACATTAAACTTTTTTTTGAAACAATTTGAAAATTTCCTTAATTATGATATCAAATTTTTAAAATATACTTTTTCTACTTTGGATACATTTATGTATGATAAGTTATTTTTATCCTGCTTTTAAATAAAAATTATAACAATCAAGTTTTAATTCGAGAACATAACTATGATTAAAATTATTATTATTTATATTTGAGATAAATACCAGATTGAGATAAATATATCTTAATTATTTCAATAAAAAAAAAAGATAAATACATGTTAATATTTTAGAATTTATCTCTACAATATTAAAGTTTTATATAAAAAAATTTATATAACAATTTACATTGATTTGCAAAAAAAAAAAAAATCCAATTCTCATAAAAATGTGTTAAAATTTTATTTATTTCTAGCTAAAAATAATAGGAAACCCAATTTTTTGGATATTGTTAATGAGCTCTATTTTTTTTTTAAAGCCTCTCCTCTTACTATCAAGCATCTTCTTTACCTTAAAATTTAACAAATCTTTAATTATCATTTTTTTCATTCTATAATGCATTTGATTGGAATTAGTAAGTCTTAAATACTATTTAAAAAATAAAAGAAATATTAAGAAAGGAAAAGAAAGAAGCTTTGATATTTTGGAAGACAATTTTTGTTTCAAAATATTTAATGTTTTGAGATTTTAAAAGTAAATTAAGCAAAACTACCAAATAAATCTATATTTGTGAGGTTATAAAGTTAAGCCCAAATTAAGCCCTCCAGTTATAAAAAGTTTACTCCATTAACATTTCTTTAGCAGTTGCCTATAGTTGTGAATTCAGAAAGTGTTGGTTGGCATTTTGGATAAATTCTCCTTAATCGAGAGTATTGTTGTTTGGCTTGTCATTTAAAAGAAATGTTAATGGAGTGAACTTGTATTTTGTTGTTGTTTAGGTGTACTATACAGTTTTCAATTTCATATTTTTGCTACTTATTTAAGATTATCTTTATGTTGATTGACATAAAAGTAATGGTTGTGCTCTATCATTTGACCCAGTTCAGAAACTTATTTTTTGTAAGTAAAAATAAGAGTAAATGATTTTATTTCAATCATAAACTGAAGTTAGCAGTTATTTTAATCCAAAATAATTAAAATATTAATTATATATTTATGACCTTAACATTAATATTTATTTTTAAAATTAATTATATTTATTAAAATACTAATGATACATAGACTTACAAAACTAAAAAGTAAGATTATATATTGAAGTTATTATTTATTTTAAAACAAAATTAATTTTAGTATATAAGAAACTTAACGATATAAAAATAACGAGTTTGCTGTCAAATTTATCCATTTTCACTTGTTAGAAATATTTTAGATATCCAAACCCAAAAGAATTGAAACCAACTTAAAAAGAACTGTAACTGTAATTTTTTTGCTGTAGCATTTATGATGTAAGTGTATTGGCTGTAGCTGTTTAGTCTTTAGCTATAGATTTTTTTGCAGATAATTTTGCTGTAGTTATCCTGGCTGTAACTGTAAGTCTTTGGCTGTAGATTTTCTAAATAAAGTGTGATTGGTAATTTATATAAGATGTATGCGTATATACAAAATAAATATATTTCTATTAATAAAAATGATTTATATTAGTAAAAAAAATATCAAAGCATTCTTTTATTAAAATTAAAAAAATCGAAAATTATTTAAAATAAAATAAAAAACAATAGATAAATAAATTCTAATAAAAATCATTAGTTAAATAATAATAAATTTCACCTACGATTCTATAAAGTCATTGTAATCTCATCTCGAATAACTTCTATGTATTGTCTAGAATCAATCATTTGGGCATCTTTATGTTCTTCATCCTCTTTATCTAAGATCAATGAATTTTTCATTGTATATATAACGCAGACAACCTTAGGGTTTCTTTTTTTTTTTAACGATAAGGTATTTTTTTTCCTTATTTTTTCAGTTGATAATTTCTATTTTTATATTTATCTAAATAATTATGGATTTTTTTTTCTTTACAGATTCTACAGCCCAAATAATAGGAATGTAGGATTTTTGATACTACAAGCATGTTAAATCCATTTTTAAAAATATGTGCTGTATCTATTAAAAAAGAAGCTACAACATGATTGGTTAAAATTTGTTAAAATTTGTAGACTGTAATTTTAAAAATTAAAGTTACAGCATGATTGGTTTGACATCAACATTTTAAAGTTAAATAAAGCTGTAGAGGTAACATACAGCCCAATCAATCACCCACTAAACCGAACCCGATCCAAATATAAAATATCGAAACAGATTTTATATTTCTAAACTCAAATACCCAAAATTTTGAATTACCTAAACGGCCATGCCTAATGGTTTGTGCAATTCTCATTTATCCTATTTGTTGAAAAGAAAATACCAAATTCTATTCAAATTCAACGGTTTTTTCTCATTAGAAGATATATACGTCAAGCTTTCGATTCTTTGTTGCGAATTAAGTTTTAACACCTAGAAGAAAAAAATGACAAAAACTCTAAATATTGAGATCTGCCAATCCATACGTGTGCAATTCTAATTTTCTTATTTGTTCACTCGTCCTTATTCTAGTTTCTTTCTTATCCAGTATATAATTGATTTCACTAATAAAGAATAGCCAACAGAGAAGATACGAAAATACCCAGATTAGAAATAAATAGGATATGAGGCACTTATGGAGTCTTATTATGTTGCAGGAACATCAAACACTGATGAGTATTCTGAGTAAAAGCACGAGATGCATGAATTTGAGAAGGTGTTCATTGCAACAGCGCAACTAATGGATCAAAGGCAACACTGGTGGAGCCAAGAAAGAAGGAAATTATTGTTGGCTTTCTGAACATCTAACTTGGGGAGGAGAAGCGAAAAAGGTAATTTAAACTTTCAAACTCTTTAACGTTTAAATAAAAAAACTTACAAACTCTATAGCATTCAATTGGCTTAACGCATTATCTCACATTTTTCTTATGTAATATGGTTAATCAAAACAGCCATCAAAATTCTACAAATCAACTCATACTCCATTTAGAATAAGCAAAAACACCCACAAACTAAAAAAAAAACAAACGAACTTCATGAAAAATAAATAAATAAAAACTATAACACAAACATAAGCCCAGTTATAAGCCCAGTTAGTTCTTTCACTAGTTGGTCTTTTATCTTTGAGATAGAAGAATCACTCGGTTTCTATGCTCTTTGCTATGGTCATCAAACTTCATTCTCAGCTTCTCGCTTTCTCCGACCAACTGCCCTAACTCCCAGGGAGAAATTTAAGAAAAATAGAAAACAAACCAACACCGGTTACTATATTTCCAGCACCAATAAATCTTGGTTTCGTTTTCTTGGTTCAGTGATGAGCTGATCCGTCTGCCGGTTCTTCTCATTTCATGTATCCAATGCTTCTTTGTATTCCCTTTCCTATTTCATGTCCACTATTTGTCAACACTAAAGCAAAACCCAAACCCATTAAAAATTGACAGTAATGAGATAAATTTTACCTTCTTTATTAACGCTGTCAATCTTCTTACGCACACTGGAAACTTTCTTGTTCATGGGATCTGCTATAGACTCAAGCTCCTGAAAAAAAAAGATAATCATTTCCATAAAGTTCAGTTATGTTATAGAAGACAGAAACCTAAGGGCAAGTACAAATATAGGAAATTTTAGTAAGAGGAAAAGAGAAACGCATACTTGTGTTTCCATCAGATTTGGAAACGATCTTATTTGCCTTTGATCACTGACCAAAATATCAAATAAACCAGTGATACTCATATGTGAAAGACCAATCTTCCTTTAAAAAAAAAAAAAAATTTCCAAAAGAAGAAGAAACCACATGTGAAATCAATGAAGGTTCGGCCAACTCCTTCATCAACCCTTTCTCTGTCATTAACAATAACTAGAACTCATAATTAGTTGAATAAAAAAAAAGAATTCTCAATTAAAAAGATATATGACGTTCCTGAAGAATTGAAATTAGAAAATTAAGGATTTGAACCTGATTTCTATTTTTCGTTCGTCTCCCCTGGAGCAAAATTAGTTCTACGATCATCAGGCTGTTCTTCTCTATAACTTTCATATTGCTACATAAAATAAAAACTCTTTGGATTGAAAGCTTGGATTACCTTCCTGCTAGTTGAAGATGACCGTTCTGCTCTACTCCCCCCCCATCTTGTTCTTCTCGCTTCTGTGCTCCTTCCGGATCTTCTTCTACTCCTTTGTCCGCTTGTCTTTGTATAAATCTCAGAGAATTAGTTGTTGTTTGGATCTCTGTAAACGGTTTACCGTAATCTCTCACTGTCGCAGGGGTTCATCAATTGAACTTTAAACAGAGAGATAATGAAGGATTTGAGAATTAAAGCTAGATTCGAGAGGAAGTGACGCTTAGAATACAAATTGATTTGAAAGGTAATTATATGAAACTCGAGGAGATGGATCATTGTAACAGTAAATCGAAGAATTGGAAGCGTCTATGATAATACATGGGCTTGACCCAAAATAGGGATCATTAGATAATCTTTCGCAAGCTTGAAGAAATTCAAGAGAGATTTGGGCCTGTTTGAAAAACATATCACCTTGACCCAAAATAAATCTGTAGTTTCTTCTTTATATCAGTTGCGTAAATTTTTATTCTGCCACCCATGACACGTTTTCTGATAAGTTTTTTTTCTGAGTTGGATCCTCTCTAGAGCCTCAAATAGTCTATTTTATTAGTATAGACTAGATTTTCACTCACGTTACATGTGGGAATTTATTATTATACGATTTTTAAAAATATTTTTTAATATTAATTTATATTCATAATATCAAATAAAATTAGTTTTATGATCATCAAACTGTTTTATGATTAATCCTATGTGGACACTCTCAATGGCATTTAACCTCAAATTTTATATATTAATAGATTATTTTCTTTTATTGAATTTCCTATTTTTAAGAGAGTTAAGTGATTATAAACTGCCTCTTAAAAACCTGTATAAGGAGTTGTAAGTTAGCTTTGATATTTAGTTTTTGGAAAGATAATAAACTATAGTTTCTAAAGCTTTGCATTGATTCAATTTTTTCATCAATTCGAGAATCTTTTATTGATTTTGATTAAATTCATTAACCCAAAATGTCAGGTCTCGAGAGATTTAATCTAAATCACTATATTTGAGTTGAATTACAGTTGATACGTTGCTCCAAATAAGAAAGGGAAATCGTTTGCTCTTTTTTTTTTTTCAACAAATATATAATTCAAATAAATTGTTTGCTCTTTGTCTATATAAATCAAAATTGGCTTAGGGAAAACATGAAAAAAATAAAAAATTAAAACCCTTTTTCTACTTCGAGAGCAAGAGTCCCTATTCGTCTTGGATTGGAAGATTCACAAGAGAAACCATGATGTTGTCTGATCTTCCAACGGATTTGGTAGAGGAAATACTCTCTTGGATTCCACTCACTTCTTTGAAACAAGTACAATTTACATGCAAACGATGGAACAGTTTATTCAAAGAGAGAGGATTCATGGAGAAGCACCTTCGCAGAGGTGCAAAGCAATCTCTGGTTCTCATGTTGAAGGAACATAAGATTTCCTTAGTGAGTGTCAATCTCAATGTTGCTCCTCCATCGATAGATTTTACAAGTAAACTCGGCCTAACGGATCCTTATTCTAATAATCCAGAACAAGTTGATCTGTGGAAAGTTTTTCACTGCGACGGGTTGTTGTTATGCAACACCACCACCAAGGACAATAGACTCGTGGTTTGGAATCCGTATTTGGAGAAAACAATGTGGATCCAATTCAAACCATATCCCATGACGACAAGGTCTGACTTTATTCTAGGATACCAAGAGAACAAAACCTGCCGTAGCTACAAAATCTTGAGGTGGTTTTCTACTTTCAGGAAAGCAATTAAGTTGATCAGTTTGAAATCTATGAGTTCTCCTCTAATTCATGGAGGGTTCTTAATATCGTCAATTCCATAATCATAGCAGCGGTGAAAGGGGTGGTTTCTTTGAAGGGAAATACTTACTGGCTTGGTACGGTTGATTGTTCATCTTGGTT
>ASZH01045186.1:0-12987 GCA_000411075.1 Sisymbrium irio | reverse complement strand
GATTTCTTCTTCCGTCAGCTCACGATCCGATAAGTTTTCCTCACCTTCGGGGCGACAATTGTTAGATTGGTCGTTCGAGGTAGGGTTTCCTTCGGTACGTGGAGCATCGGTGGAAGTTGACGCTGTTTCCGCGGATCGTCTGACCAGTGGAGAGTCCGCAGGAATGGTCCTGCGAGTTAGAGGGGTTCGGAAAGGGTTGTTCCGTGGATCTGTTTTTGTTATCCTCAACCAGCTGAAGTGGAGAACTCGAGACACCTTCCTTGTTGGAGGGTAGTTCTGGACTCCTTCTCCTTGCGGAGATTCTCCATCTGCTGGCTTCAGGTTTCGTTAAGTCTCGCCTGCTCTTCATTTTTCTTTTGAAGAACTTCCAGAGAGGATTGCAAATGTGCTATGGTAGCCGCACTCGCATCGTCTACACCTTGCTTCTGATTTGTCAGAGTTTCTTCTTCAATCGCCATAGTTTCTGACCTAGGGTTTTTGTTCTCGAGTAAAGATTTTTCTCGTATCCCCCTCCTTCTAAAGCCAAATTGTGGGAATCGGAATTCACCTCAATGTAAATAAGTAAAGATAATGTGAGGATCCGAGAATCTTGGAATGAGAACAATAAATAAAACCTTAAATAAACGAAAAAACTATGGAAAAGGGAAGATGAATTTTATTGCTTAAAACATCGGGAAGTTTACGAAAACATCGATAAATTCCTGTAAATATCGAGAAAAAGAAAAGATGCGTGTTCTTGTCCGGCTCGGCCCAATTTTAAGAGAAAAAATGGCCGGGAGAAATTACCGATTTGATCGATATGCTCAGTTTTAAGGTGATTTGCGATTTCGTACACTCGTCGGCTCGGCATGGAAGAGGGAGGATGACAAGGGGCCGAGCTGATCAACACCCCCTCTGCTCCTGGTTGTCATCTCGGCCCAAAAGGAAGTGGAAGATGGGGCTGAGCTGATCAGCTCGGTCTGTAGGGTGAGAAGAAAGTGGCCAAGCCGGTCAGCTCGTCTTCCGTCCGTCGGCTCAGCCTTTCGAGCGAGGGAAGGAGTCTGAGCTGATCTTTGCCTTCTTCCCGTCCGTTGGTTCGGCCTTTCCGAAGGGGAAGAAAAACGAGGCCGGGCCGATCAACCTTGGACGGTATAGCCTTCGGCTCAGCCTGGAGAATGGAAGGAAAGGGCCGAGCTGATCGGCTCGGCATACGGGGTGCGTCGGCACGAGCCTAAAGGGAGAGGAGATAAGGCCGAATCCATCAATATCCGTCAACTCGGCCCTTTTCTAGTATGAAGGGAGGCCGAGCTGATTTCTCTGTTGAATGACATTTTGTCGAAAAGTTCGGTTTTATCGCGATTTATCAGAAAACATACGAAAACGAGATTTTTGTAACCTTTTCGTAAAATTATCGAGAAAAATAGCTTTAGTCAAACTATTTTCCGAATATAGTTCTTTTTCCGAAAGTATTAAAATATGGAAACTTTCCCGATATTTAAAAATTTTAGCCGTTAATTTCGAAAATGTGGGTTTTGACTCCAACACTCCATTAACAAGAACGACTACAAATGCTACATTCCAAAGACAAGAAAGCTCTTGGTTTCTAGAGATATTAAGTTTGTTGAGAAAAAATGATTTTATGAAGAGAAGAATTAGGAAAGCTTGAAAGACTTGCCAAATTTAACCTCTGACCAAGCTGCATTATTGATTGTTAATTCTGGAGCTAGTCATCATATGACCAAGCTGCTACTCTTTGGACCTTGTTGGAGACTTTGAGGGGCACTGGTCCAGTCACTAAGAATGTGCCTTATACACAAGTTCTGGAACCAGTAGAACACATGGAGCAAGAAGGGACTGATTCTCAAATTGACGAAGTTGTTGAAGAGGATGTAACTGATGCTAACGGACCGGAAGAAGACCATCATGCTTCTCCACAATAATATTAAGAGGTTGAGACCGAACCTGTAGCTGCTCTATAAGAGGCTCCAGAACCAGTCCTTAGAAGAAGCAAGAGGTTAATGAAGCAACAAGAATCGGTTTCACAAGAGGCAACACCAGTCCTTATAAGAAGCCAAAGGAAAGGAAATGAAGTACTCTACTATAACAATCAAGCTGTTTCTCATCCAACTCAAGCTGTCTGCTCTTTAGCACATGTACCAAAGGAACATCAAGTCTTCATTGGGGTTCTGGATAAAGAAGACGTTCTAATAACTTATGAGTAGGCCAAGGAGCTCAAAGTCTGGAGAGATGTTGTTAGTGAGGAAAAACAAGCCATGGAAAGGAATCACGCTTGGGATGAGACTGATCTTCTAAGGAAGTAGAAGACAGTGAGCTCAAAATGAGTCTTTACAATCAAATACAACAGCAATGGACAGATATAAAGATACAAGGCAAGACAGGTAGGTAGAGGCTTCACTCAAACATATGCTGAAGACTATATAGAAACATTTGCTCCAGTGGCTAAGCTACACACAGTCAGTGTTTGATATCTCTTGGCACAAATTTGGAATGGAATCTTTGTAAAATGGATGTGAAGAATGCATTCCTTCAGGAGGAGCTAGTGTAAGAAGTCAACATGATTCCTCCACCGGGTGTATCTATCACTCTAGGAAAAGTGCTTAAGCTAAGGAAAGCTATCTATGGTTTGAAACAATCTCCGAGAGCTTGGTATAGAAAGCTTAGTGTCACTCTATTGAATCGTGGATTCGGAAGGTCTAAAGCTGATCATACTCTATTTACTCTCTAAAACCAAACAGGTATAATAGTCATTCTCATCTACGTGGATGATATTATCATCTCTGGGAATGACAAGGTTGGTATTCAAGACACTAAAGCTTACTTACATTCTGTATTTGATATTAAAGACCTTGGTGAATTAAGATACTTCTTTGGGATTGAAGTTTGTAAATCAAAGGAGGGTCTTTTCTTGTCTTAAAGGAAGTATATTAATGATATTGTGAGACTTGTGAGTGAAACAGGTTTAAGATGAAAAAACAGCAAGGACACCATTGGAGGATCAATATAAAAATTACCAACAAGGGGAGAATGAAGCTGATGAGTTGTTCCATGATGCTAAGCTCTATAGACGCTTGGTTGGTAAGCTTATATACCTCACATTCACGAGAGCTGACTTATGTTTTGCTCAGAATCAGGTCAGTCAACACATGCAAGAACTCAGAATGTCACATTGGAGAATGGTGGATCGTGTGCTTCGTTATCTAAAAGGAACTTCCGAGAGAGGTTAATGGATGGGTTACAATGGGAATTCAGATGTTGTTGGCTACTGCGACGCAGATTGGGCAGGAAACCGTGATGATAGGAAGTCCACAACCGAATATTACACCTCCACCGTGAGGATAGGTGTACATCGATGACATGCTGGTAAAGATGTTGCTGAAGGATCTAGGAAGAGAAGTGAATGAGCCAATTACCATGCACTGTGATAGTCAGGCAGCTATACACATTGCATCAAATTCTGTCTTTCATGAAAGGATAAAACACATAGTAGTCGATTGTCACAAAGTGAGAGAGCAAATGCAGGTTGGAGTAATCTTACCATGCTACACCAAGAGTTCAGAGCATTTGGCTGACATCTTCACAAATGCAAGAAGCTTGAAAACCAATGAGTTCATACATGAGAAGTTGGGTCTCATAGATCTTCCAAGCTGTGCATCCTCTAAGTAATGAGCTCACACTCTTTTTCCCTAAGTGAGGTTTTGTCCTAATTGGGTTTTCCTCACTAGGTTTTTAATGAGGTGAGTCTCTGATTTTTCCAAGCTACGTCTTCAGTACCTTGCTACTTAGCATGAGGGGGAGTGTTAATCCATAGGATTGAGTCGCACCATCTTTCCTTGATGATCAAGCTTCATGAGCATCAAGTCCGTACAGTTTAGGTTTCTTGGATTTGCTTGCATTACAAGGCACTAAAATGGTTCTGTGCACGCCTAAAGGATTCAAAAGAAGCTCCAGATCCTTCTTATCTATCCGTTGCCAGTTGAGAAGGAAGTGATGACCCACCTAGCCATTTTCTTCTTTACCTTTATTAAAGTTACTTTTGCCTTTCTCTATTTAGGATATGCCTAGGATCTTTTAGAAGATGTTGTATGCTGTCTTACTTTATATATATATATATAGATATATATATATATATAATGACCGTAAAGAATTGATCAAGTAATGAGAAAATCTTTCTCTCTCATTATTCTTGGCAATTCTCTAATCTCTCTTTCTTATGCTTGAATTCTATACCTTAAGTCACTAAATCCGCTGATGACAAAAAAAAAAGTCACTAAATCTGCTGTTTTAGTCTTTTTAATCTTTGAATTCTTTCATTATCTTCTTCTTGATGATCAACTTCATGCTCATGCTTAGCTTGATCATTGTGATTGTTATCCTCATTCTCCCCCTCAGGATCAAGCTCGGCAGAAAAGCTGAAAGATACATGTCTCGGACCAAGAGGTGTGAGTCCCAAATTCTCAAAGAGCATGCGCATGTTGGCTGTTCGTTCTGACTGAGAGTGAGACAAATTATCAAGGTTTTTGTGGGAACCAGAATTCACACAATGTATTTTAGGAAAGTAATTCGATGATTGTGTCCCAAAAGTTCTGGAGTTGAGAAACTAAAATAAAAATATGAAACTAATATTGAAAAGATTGATTTTATTATCAATAAGTTTTCTCGTACAAAGGACGAAATTAGCAATAAAGAAAAAAATCGTAAATTGCCTAAAAATCCTAAGTACGAAAAGTATACGAAAAGTTGTCTCTCTCGAAAGCTTTACATCGATAACTATTTATATGGACAACTCTAAACCTAAACTAGCCAAATTCCCGACGTAAGAGACTATCTCTTCACTTCTCCACAGACTTCAAGGAATCTATGAGAATTTTCGAGAAACCTACGTCCGGCTCGTCATTTACTTCTTAGTTTAACGATTTCTTCGGTTTGACTCTCGGGTTCGATTTAAGTTAACTTTTACCGTTTTCGATATATAAAAACGTTATGATGTTTTCTGTAAAATAACGCAAAGTTCTGTAAAACATCGGGAAGTTTACAAAACATCAACGAAAGGTCAGAAAATCTATGAGAAAAGACGATGATCGTCCGGCTCAGCAAAACATCTGGTGAAGATGATGCAGAGCTGGTCATGCATAGAGAGCACTGTCCAGCTTAGCCCGGTTAGCGGAAGAGAGAATGGGCCGAGCCGACCATCCTTCTCGTCATGACCTTCCGACTCGGCCTATTCCTTGGGCAAGAAACAAGGCCGAGCCGATCACACCGTCACGTCCCTGTCCGCCTCGCCGTAGCACGATCATGTCGAGCCGGTCACTTCCTCCGCCTTTCATCTTCCGGCTCGGACCAGGAGAGTGGGAAGACCGTCGTGCCGAGCTGATCACCTTCTCCACTTGCCCAACTCGACAAGAAGCGGTGGAAGATGGGTTCGACTATTGTTTCGATCAATTTGACCATCCATTCCCGAAAATCATACGTAAACAGTTTAAACTCCGTATATTTTTCGTAACTTTATCGATATAAACAGTGTAAACTAAACTATTTATCCGAACATCGTTATATTTCCGAAAATATTCAAATATAGAAATTTTCCGATATTTAAATATTTTAGCCGTTAATTCCAGAAATGTGAGTTTTGACCCCAGTATTTACCCCTCCAGCTCATCAATTTCAGGTATGAAATTGTCGAGGTAGTACAGAGATGTGATATGGGATTAAGGAGTTAAGATTTCGATTTCTCAAGATGAAGTGTTTAGGCTGGCTTTGATACGATGGTAAATATTGGTTTGGAATACGATTTTGATATTTCCTCGTTAAAAACCTTTACTAAGCAAAACCCGATGGGAAAAAATCTTGGTAGAGGAAAAGAGTGCAATGCGTATTAAGATTTCCCGAAAAAAATGTTTAAGACAAATTTTTCGTAGAAATTTTTTGGAAAAACTGTTCATATTAAGTTTTTCGAAAGTTTTTTAAAACAGTGTTTTTCTGAAAAATTGTTTAAGATAAGTTTTTCGTAGAAATGTTTCTGAAAAACTGTTTATGTTAGTTTTTCGAAAGTTTTAGAAACAGTGTTTTACCGAAAAATGTTTAAGATAAAATTTTCGTAGAAATATTTATAAAAAACTGTTGACGTTAAGTTTTACGAAAGTTTTTAGAAAAAGTGTTTTCCCGAAAAAATGTTCAAGATAAGTTTTCCTAGAAATGTTTCCGAAAAACTGTTTTTGTTAAGATTTTTTTTTTAAAACAGTTTTTGAATAAAGGAGCTTGGGACAGCAAGGATGCCGAGCCGGACATCAAATATACCGAGCCGGACATCAAAGATGCTGAGCCGATCACTCCTTGCATATCCGGTGTTTGGGTCAAAACCCATCCCTCGAAGATTAATGACCCGGAAAAGATGCTGGTGGATCCAAGAATCTAGTTTAGGGACCGAAACTCCCTTCCGAAAGGATTTTCAAGAGCATTAAAACCCACCAAGGGCACCAAAGACTAGTTCTGGTCGCCATTTCACCTCCCTTAGGGAAAATGGCGACCAGAAGACATCAAAGGCACTTCCTGCACGCCATTTTCTCTAAATAAAGGGAAAATGGCGACGACCAAGACTCAAAAACAAGTTATGGTCACCATTTCACCTTCCTTACGGAAAATGGCGACCAGAAATCATCAAAGACAAGTTTTGGACGCCATTTCACCTCCTTAAGGAAAATGGCGACCAGAAAACATCAAAGGGACTTCATGCTCGCCATTTTCTCTAAAGGAATGGAAAATGGCGATCACCAATGCTCAAAGACAAGTTCTGCTCGCCATTTCTTCTTCCTTGGAGAAAATGGCGACCATGACCATCAAAACATGAAAGTGTGGTCGCCATTTCCCATCCTCAGAGAAAATGGCGACCAGAAACCATCTTGGTACAAGTCATGGTTGCCATTTTCTTCCCTTGGATAAAAAGGGGACCACAATTCTTTAAAACATCAAAACTCAATCTTATACGGCGATCAGAATCCTTTGCGTGCCAGGACACTATAAACTCAACCGGTGAGTTTTTGGATCATTTCCGTATTTTCACCTTAAGAACACTGTTCACGTACCGTTGATAAACCAAGGTAATTGGACCAGGGCGAATTGGCGAGTTTTATAAGTTTTGATTGTGCGAGTTTTGACTCTCACTGTTTGGCGCCGTCTGTGGGGACGAGAAATATCTAACACCATAAGGACACAAGGAACCGAGGAAAGCAATGTCCGGAGAAGGAGACTCCACTAGGTCTGAGGACCATTTTAGAAGCAGAACTACTCGGAAAGAAGTGGAAGCTTCCACGGCCGATTACGGAAGCCACCCCCTTCAAGTTCCAAACGGAGCAAAGATAGCTCGGCAGAGCCATGACGATAGAGCAAGAACCAACGCCCGAAAAGGAAGTCCGAGAGATCAACATGATAATAGTAGGGAGCCGATCTTATGGCGAGGTGGTATCCACTATCAAAGCTCTGCCCTAGGGAAACGAGGAAACCATGGACTGGAGCACGACGACGGAAGGTCTTGAAGACACAATCTCCTTTGTCAAGACCGAAGCCGCAAAGATCAACCATCCTCATAACTATCCACTTTTCATTAACCTCTCTATCCGAGACTGTGACAAGGCAACAGTCTGATAAGTATGGGGTGTACGGTTAATGTTATCTTCTGAGAAACCCTCTCGAAGATGAAAATTGAGAGGAAAAATATTATGGAAGGGATGATCCAAGTCCCCGTAGAGATAAAGGGAATGAAGAAAATGATGGGATTCTAAGTTATCGATTGTCCGACAATGCGATCATGGGAACACCCTGGCTGAATTCGATGAAGGCAATACCCTCAACTTATCACCTTTGTCTCAAATTCCCGACTCTGACCAAGGTCAAAACCGTCTGGGGACGACAATGAGATTCCCGCGCTTGCCTCTTAGCGGAGCATAGGCTAAGGAATCCAGTGACGGAGGTATAAAAAAAAGGCGGAGCAATAGTTCACTAAGCTGGAGCACAAGCTCGAAAAATAAAAAGCCCGAGAGGAAAAAACTGATCCTCCATGCAAACCAGTGATCTCGGTCTGCATAGACGAAAAATACCTGGAACGCTGCGTGGAGATCGGCGCCGACTTGGAAGAGCCGATCAAATCAGAAATGATCTCTTTTCTCAAGGATAATGTGAATACATTCGCGTGCGCAGCAGAAGACATGCCCGGAATCAATATGAATATCACGAGCCACAAGCTCAATGGCGATCCGACTTTCAAACCAATCAAGCAGAAGAGATGAAAGCTTGGCCTGGTGCGAGCCAAAACAATAAACGATGAGGTGGAAAGATTGCTAAAAGTGGGTTCCATCGAGGAGGCAAAGTATCCCGACTGGCTGGCCAACCCAGTGGTGGTGAAGAAAAAGAACAGAAAACGGCGACTATATACTCGTCCATTTCACGGATCTGAACAAAACATGTCCGAAAGACAGCTTTCCTCTTCCCCATATCGACCGGTTAGTAGAAGCCACAGCCAGAAACAAGAAGCTGTCCTTTATGGATGCATTTTCAGGTTACAACCAAATTCTGATGAGCCCAGACGATCGTGAAAAGACCGCATTCATAACAGATCTTGGGATATACTGCTACAAGGTAATGTCATTCGGCCTTAAAAATGCTGGGGCGACTTACCAGAGACTGGTCAACAAGATGTTCTCTGAACAACTCGGGAAGAAAATGGAGGTGTACATTGATGACATGCTGGTGAAGTCTTTGGAGGAGAAGGAGCATGTCGAGCATTTGCGAAAATGCTTCGAGCAGCTCAACCGGCACAACATGAAGTTGAACCCCACGAAGTGCAGATTTGGAGTAGCCTCCAGAGAATTCTTGGGCTATCTCGTGACGCACCGGAGAATAGAGGCAAACTCAAAACAGATAAACGCTTTGATAGAGATGGCTTCACCAAAGACAACAAGAGAAGTTCAGAGACTGACGGGGGAGTAGCAGCACTGAACAGATTTTTTGATATTGACAGACAAATGTCTGCCTTTCTACGATACCCTGTGGGGGAATAAAAATTTCGAGTGGACAGAGAAATGCGAACAGGCGTTCCAGGAGCTGAATAAAATATTTGGCAAGCCCTCATTTCATAGTGCAACCTGTCGAAGGAGAACCCATATTCCTCTATACGGCGATATCTCCTACGGCCATAAGTAGAGTCCTCATAAGAGAAGAACGTAACGACCAGAAGCCGGTCTTTTACGTGAGTCAAACTCTGATAGACACATAATCTCGATACCCACTAATGGAGAAAGCCGCACTGGCAGTGGTGATGTCATTCAGGAATTTTCGTCCATATTTCCAGTCACATACAATTATCGTACTGACCACGTTCCCCCTTCGAACGGTTTTTCATAGTCCAAGTAAATCTGGATGGCTAAAGAAATGGGCGGTGGAACTAAGTGAGTACGATATCGATTACTGAACCAGAACGTGTACCAAATCCCAAGTGTTGGCCGACTTCATAATCGAGCTTCCAACTGCGGGCATTGAAGATTCGACCCTAAACTCGGTGTGGATACTCCACGTCGATGGATCATCAACCAGAAAAGGCTCCGGGGTCGGAGTACGATTGACATCACCCACCGGAGAAATCTTGGAGTAATCATTCCGCTTGCTGTTCAACGCCTCAAACAACGAAGCATAGTACGAAGCCCTGATTGCAGGGTTGCAACTCGCCCTTGGCCTCAATATCCAAAATCTTTTGGTGCATTGCGATTCCCAACTGGTGGCGAACCAATTCAGCGGCAAATACGATGCGAAGAACGACCGGATGGAAGTATACGTAAAGATCATGCAGGGCTTGGCAAAACAGTTCAAAGAGTTTGAGCTGACGTGAATCCGTCGCGGAGAAAACACCCCTGCTGATGCCTTGGCGGCCCTAGCATCAACTTCAACCCCCAGGGAAAGGCGAGTGATTTTGGTGGAATTCATCGAACAACCAAGATCGATCCAGCACAAGTTGCAAACCTCATAAGGCCTCCGGAGGAACAAGAAGAAGAAGAGGAGCCCACAGAGGAAGAAATCGGAAGAAGAATACGGATGCAATCGCAGCTGGATGGGACCAATCCGGACCTACATCAAGGATGGAGAAGTACCAGCGGAGAAGTGGGCAGCCTAAAAATTGAGAGCAAAAGCCACCCGTTTTGTCTTAGTGGACGGTAATTTTTTTCAAATGCAAACTTTTCGGGCCACTTATGACGAGCGTAGAAGGAGCCGAGGCAAGGCGTGTGATGGAAGAGACGCACAGTGGATGCTGCGGGAACCACTCTTGAGGGAGGTCACTAGCAATTCGAATCAAGCGCCACGGATTCTACTGACCGACGATGGTGAAAGATTGTGAGAAGTTCTCCCTCAAGTGTGAAAAGTGCCAAATACATGCACCGATGATACATTAACCCGCTGACGTACTATCATTTATTTCCACATCGTACCCATTCATGAGATGGTCGATGAATATTGTAGGACCAATGCACAAGTCAAAACAGAAGCAATATTTGCTCGTATTGACCGACTATTTTTCCAAATGGGTCGAGGCGGAGTCCTACGCAAGTATCTAAGATGCCCAAGTAGAGCATTTCGTTTGGAAGAACATAATATGCCGTCATAGAGTCCCGTATGAGATCGTAACCGAGAACAGATCGCAGTTCATCTCGAACAGATTCCGAGGATTCTGCGAGAAATGGAAGATTCGGTTGAGTATGTCGACTCCAAGATACTTCCAAGGAAACGGTCAGGCAGAAGCAGCAAACAAAACCATCGTCGACGGGCTCAGGAACGCGCCTTGGACAGAAGAAAGGATTATGGGCAGAAGATTTCGAAGGAGTATTATGGTCCCACCGAACAACCCCAAGGCGACCTACGGGAGAGACGCCATTTGCACTTGTTTATGGGACCGAGTATGTGGTTCCCGCAGAAGTGGAAATCTCCGGGGTCAGGCGTAGACTTCTCCCGGGACAAGAAGGCTTCAACCATCTAATGTTTCTAGACGAACTCGATTTAGTCAACGAAAGGCGAGACCAATTGCTAGTTCGTCTCCAAAATTACTAGCAAGCAGCCGCTAAGTACTACAACTCCAACATCCGCAGCCGGAAGTTCAAAGAAGGTGAACTAGTCTTCAGAAATTTCTTCCAAAACACGGCGGAACTAAACTCGGGGAAGCTCTGTGCCAAATGGGAAGGACCATACAAGGTGACGAAGGTGGTTCTCCCCAATGCATATGAACTCGAGAACAAAGAAGGAGATCCCATCCAAAGACCATGGAACGTGATGCACTTAAAGAAATATTTTCACTAAAGCTCTAGCTTATCATTGTAAAACAAACTACGGATGGCTTGATCCCTTACTTAAGGGTACGTAGGCAGCTTATCTTTCGGTAAGTTCAGCTACCCCATTTTAAAAATTTTAAAGGGGGAGTAGGTCCGTATACACGTATACTACCGCAGATCCTGACAAAATCAAATTCCTTCCTCGAACTTTCGAAAAATGCTTGTTGCTGATCACAACAACGAGACTTATCAATAACCATGGTTCTTTAAACATCCAAAGACGGATAAACTAGCGCGCTATAAAAATTTTCTGAATAATATCCAAAGGGCACGACTTGACAAAAAATCCAGGAAGTGTTAGGGTGATTTTCTATTTAGCTTATCTTCAGAGGCGTTTCGTGGACTGGAAATACGGCGAAGCGTAAACCGCGAACACCGTCCTAGGTACACTGGTCATACCACATCTCATGAATGCAATGCCAAACCGGCTCTGGTGTGAGATCATAAACACATTCACCGCCAAAAAAACGGGTGCATAAGTCGAAACATCGCAGTCCCTAAAACCAGGCAACAACGCTAGAACCCAATAAAAACGCTTTAAAGCATGCTGGTCATTTTGCATATCTAAACCCAGGAGAAATTCCTCGCTCAAGGAAAACTGGTTATAAGATTCGAATAGCCAGAAAAACATTCTTATCAAGCTCATGCTTCCAAACACGCGGACATTTAAAATAAATAAAACCAACTTTATTAATGAAAATCAAATAAATTCCTAACTCGGACACATAAAGAAATAAGGCTCAGAGGCCAAAACATCAAATAAAATAAGAAGACAACAAAAAACAAAACCAATATCTGAAAAAATCCTAAGAGGAATCCAAACCAGATGCCTTAGCAAAGATGGAAATCCCAGGAACTCCATCATTCGATCCATCCGGATCAGACAGTCCTATCACGGCAGCCTCTTCCTCTAGTGATCCGTACGGGGAAACCTGGAAAGTTGTCCGCAAGCCAATCTTGTCTTGAAGCTGGGTGAACACTTCGTCAAACTGACCAGTGACCCCGCTCATCTCTTTTTTCCACTCAGACAAAGTTTTCTTCTCATCGTCCAAGTTTGGAGGCTTGTCTCCATGAAGCAAACCAATAAATTCAAGGTTAAAAACAACTTGAGGAAGGTCAACATCTTTTGCCTTTGCCTCAGACAAAAGATAAAGTAAACCCGAAATTTCATCCAGAATGGCACAATATTTCGCGTTGGAAGCCTTCTTGCCATCAGTAATGGCTTTTCGGACCTTCGACTCATTTAGAGCTTTGTATTTTTCTAGCTGCTTCCTCGAAGCCTTAATGTCAGATTCTTGGCTAGACGCCTTGTCTTCCAGACAGACGGCCATGCTCACTGCCTGATCATTATCTTTCTTGACCAAAGAGATATCCTTCTCGAGTCACTTAATTCTTCTGAGAACTAAACGCCTCGGAATCTTCAAGGTTCCTCCTAAACGATCGGGTTTCAGCCCTCGCATCTTCAGCGCGTTTCCGAATCCACTGGAGCTCGACATCATATGAACCGACACACTTATTCACCTCTGAGATGAACTGCAAAACAAAAGAAATCATGATGGGAAAACGTTTCAAATGCAAACAAAGAACCATATCTTGAAAACCAAAGGTTCAAAAAAAAAAAAAA
>ASZH01045185.1:0-12946 GCA_000411075.1 Sisymbrium irio | reverse complement strand
ATATATATAATTTTATTATTATAAATATAAAATATTTCAATAAATTTATTTTTATAAAGTAAATTAAGTAAATCTCCACACGTAGCGTGGGTGAAAAATCTAGTTTTTCTTAAGAGAATTGAATCATAGTTTATTATATAAGATACTACTGTTTTTATCCACCCTAGTGGATTGTGTAGTGAATTTTCTTACATCATATACAGAATATTAATTCAATTTGCTGAACTACTATTAGTTTTAAAATATAAAAAATTGTTAATTAAAAATATTATGTATTTATAATTATATTTTAATTTATTTTCTTGTTATGCGTCACAACAAAAGTCTTTTGATTAAAAAAGAATGCATCATCATATTTTGTGTATTTATAAGTCTTCTTTTTTGGTTAATAAAGGAAAGGGTATTGTGTTCGGGTATGATTCTGTTTCTTCTAATCCGAATTTTGTGGAAGCGAGAACTCTTCGGAATAATTCTTTGGTTAAGGAGAGTCCAGAGGTTTCAGACTTGGAAAGAGGACAGAACGTGTCAGAGTCTGTTGATGGGTCCGGTTCGTCATTTGCTGATCATACTTGGTCCTCTGATATTATTAGTCCGACGGGTTTTAGTGTTGGCTTCTATGAGGCTGGTACTTCCGGGACTAAAATTAAAAGAGGTCAAGTAAGGAAAAGGCCGGGAAGAAGGTAGAGAAAATTCAAACAAACTCCTCCTAATGTGGTTATGAGGAGTGTGATTATACAAGAAGGAAAGGAGGTTGGTAATGTCCCAAAGAGAAAGGCGGTTGATGAATTGGATGGTGCTCCCAAGGTTGCAAAACTACAAGCCCTAGAGATGGTCCCAAAGGAGGGACTGTTCAGTATCTAATGAGCATCCTGAGTTGGAATTGCCAAGGATTGGGGCGGCCTCAAGACTTGACAATTCCTAGGCTGATGGAGATGCGTCAAAAACATTTTCCGGAGGTCTTATTTCTTATGGAAACGATGCATAATAGGAATGTTCTTGTAGATATTCAAGTGTGGTTAGGGTATGATAGAGTACATACAGTGGATCTGGTGGGAAAGTGTGGAGGTTTGGCTGCGTTCTGGAAAAGCTCGGTGGAAGTTGAGATAGTGTTTTCAGATAAGAATCTTGTGGACATGGGGATTTGTATTTCTGATGCTAAATTCTTCGTGTCTTGTATATATGGTGACCCTATGGAGAGTAAAAGACATCTGTTATGGGAAAGGTTGAACAGGATGGGAATTCACAGGAAAGTGCCTTGGTGCATGATTGGGGATTTCAATGCTCTGTGTCATAATGGTGAAAAAGTTGGGGGTCCAAACCGATGTGATTTTGTGTTTAATAATTTTACTGATATGTTAAATGTCTGTGGGATGAAAGAAGTCAGAAGTATTGGTAATCCTTTTACTTGGGGAGGTATGAGAGGGAAACATTGGATTCAGTGCAAATTGGATAGGTGTTTTGCTAATATAAAGTGGGAGGAGTTATTTCCAGTGGCCAATCAAACTTTTATGGACAAAAGAGGGTCAGACCATAGACCGGTTCTGGTTTCTTTGATCTCGGAGAGTACATCCTTTAGAGGAAGATTCCGTTTCGACAAAAGAATGCTAGGTATGTTAAATATAAAAACCACTGTCGCTGAGGCTTGGCATGGACGAGATGATGCAGTAGTTTGCAAGGTTTCAGACAGAATCAAGAGATGCAGGAAAGCCTTGAGTGATTGGAAAAGAAAGTCGAATATGAATGCCAAGGAGAAAATCACCAAGTTTCAAGAAGCTCTAGAGTTAGAACAATCCTCAAATTTCCCGCGAAGGCACAGGGTTTTATGCCTCAAGCAAGAATTGATGAAAGCATATCGAGAAGAGGATAGTTTTTGGCGTCAAAAAAGTAAAGACAAATGGTTACATCTTGGGGATAAAAACTCAAGGTTTTTCCATGATTCGGTAAATGCGGCCAGGAGTAGAAATGGGTTGGATGTGTTGGAGGATGAAAATGGATTAAACCATCGAGAAGAAGGTGCTAAAGGAGAAATAGCAGTTGCATACTTTAACTCTCTGTTTAAGTCCTTAAATCCAAGTAATTTTTCAGACTTTTTTGATGATTTACAACCAAAAGTTACTGATGCTATGAATGAAGAGCTGATCAGAGTAGTGTCGGATGAGGAAATAGATGAAGCCGTCTTTTCAATTAAAGCATCGAGTGCTCCGGGTCCTGATGGGATGAGTGGTTTATTCTTCCAAAAATTCTGGAAGGATATTGGCCCACAAGTGAAACTAGAAGTAAAACAGTTTTTTTGATTCAGGGTTTATGCCAATCGACTGGAACTATACACACATATGTCTGTTGCCAAAAGTTTCGTAAAGCCTCGAAGATGTCTGATCTGAGACCGATAAGTCTGTGCTCGGTGTTGTATAAAATTGTGTCTAAGATCATGGTGAAAAGAATGCAGCCGTTATTGGTAGATGTAGTATGCCCGTACCAGTCTGCTTTTGTTCCAGAAAGACAGATTTCCGATAACATCTTAATAGCGCATGAAGTGGTGCATTTTCTTAGAACTTACAATCCAATAGCAGAGGAGTTCATGGCTTTAAAAACAGATATGTCAAAGGCCTATGATAGAGTGGAGTGGGAGTATGTAAGAAGTTTGTTGAAGGCTTTAGGGTTTCATAGCAAATGGGTGGAACTGGTGATGGCTTGTGTAACTTCGGTTACTTTTTCTGTGTTAATCAATGATCATCTGTGTGGTTAATTACTCCAGAAAGAGGGCTGCGTCAAGGTGACCCACTCTCACCCTCATTGTTTGTCCTCTGCATATAAGGGTTATCTCATCTCCTGCGAAAAACGGAATTTGAAGGATTGTCAACGGGATTGGTTTCTCTGAGGATGGTCCTACGATTAGTCATCTGCTTTTTGCAGATGATAGTCTCTTTATGTGAAAAGCAGATGAAGATCAGATCAGGCGAGAGTTTTGAACTCAATCTTGCAGACGTATGGAGACGTTACTGGTCAAGTAGTCAACTTGCAAAAATCATCAATCACCTTTGTAGCGAAAGTTATTGACGAGGTGAAGTTGGAGATTAAAGAGATTTTTTTGATAGCAAACGAGGGAGGGGCTAGCAAATACTTGGGGTTACCTGAGTGTTTCAGTGGGTCTAAGATTGAAATGCTGAGCTATATTCAAGAAAAACTGAAATCAAGACTATCGGGATGGTTTGCGAAAAGCTTGTCGATGGGTGGAAAGGAGGTCTTACTGAAAGCTGTGGCACTAGCAATGCCGGTTTATGCGATGGGTTGTTTCAAACTTCCAAAATCCACTATTGCGAGTCTAACAAGTGCTATGGCTGCCTTTTGGTGGGATTCTCTGGAGCACAAAAGGAAAATACACTGGTTGAGATGGAGTAAAATGTGTTTACCTAAAGAGATGGGAGGATTAGGTTTTAAAGACATCAAAAGTTTCAATCAAGCCTTACTAGCAAAACAGGCATGGAAGTTGGTGCAGGATCCGGACTGCTTGCTATCTAGGTTTTTGAAAAGCTGTTATTATGGTGGTTGTGAATTTCTTAACGCAAGTATGGGGTCCAGGCCTTCCTATGGTTGGCGTAGCATCTTGTTTGGCAGGGAGTTGATATTGCAAAGAAGCAGAAAAGAAGTGGGAAATGACTTGTCTTTGAAAGTATGGATGGATCCTTGGTGTAATTTCGGTAACAGGATGACTCCATTCATGAAGAATCCGCTGATTGATCTTGAGCTTCTTGTTGGTGATCTAATTAATCATAGTACGGGTTCATGGGATAGAGAAAGATTAGATGAAAATTTATTCCCGAATGATGTCAAGGAAATCATGAAGATTAATCCGGTGTATGAGAGTGAGGATTTTTGGTGTTGGAAGCATAACAAAAGCGGGGATTATACAGTCAGATCTGGATACTGGTTAGCATCCCGGTTTTTTCTTAAAGAGGAATTCAAAGAAGCTGCTGTTCAACCGTCAATCAACTTTCTAAAAGAAAATGCTTGGAATGTTCAAACGGAACCAAAAATCAAAGGTTTTATGTGGAAAGCATTATCGGATGTGATACCAGTGACCACGAATTTAGCAACCAGAGGTATGAAAGTGGATCAGCGCTGTCAAAGCTGTGGATTTGAAGGAGAATCAGGAAATCATGTTTTGTTCACTTGTGATGTTGCGTGTCAGTTATGGGCTTTGTCTGATTTTCCATCGCCTGAGAATGGGTTCCATAGGTCTTCCTTGTTCTTGAATATGAGCTTTCTGTTTCAAATGAGCAAAAACATCAAGATTCCCCTGGAAATTAGAGACTGTATCCTTGGGTATTATGGTGGCTATGGCAAAATAGGGACAAGTTCTGTTTTGAAGGAAAGGAGTTCATGGCTATGAAGGTTTTAGACAAGATGAAAGATGAAGCTAATTTATGGTTCTTGGCTCAACAATTGGAGGAAAAAGATGCTGAATCGGAACAAACTGGACACATAATTCTCGCTCCAGGATGGAAGAAACCGAGGTTAGGATGGATTAAATGTAACTTTGGTCTATGTTGGAACAAGCACAACCGGATTGCAGGGTGCTCGTGGGTGGTGAGAGATAGTGAAGGAGTGGTCCTGTTGCATAGCAGGAGATCTTTTGCTAATGTGGAAAATGAGTCTGAGGCAAAATTGTTATGTTTGAAATGGGTGGCGGCCTGCATGTTTCATCACCGTTTCAACAAAGTGATATTTGCAGGGGAAGATAAGCAACTTTTGGATGCTTTATCAAGACCGTGGTCGGCGTTTAAATAACAGGTAGAGGTTTTAAGGAGGGTGTTAGGTAATATTGGTTTTTGGTCCACTGCTGTGGAAACTAGGCTTTCTAATAGAAGTGCTTTTCTCATTGCTCAAAGTGAAACTAAGAGTTTAAATGCTCAGTCTTATGTTGCTCGTGGCCAGCCCTTTTGGTTGGCTCGACTGTTTGACGTTGAGAAAGGTCTTACTTCTCTGTAGTTGCCTGGTTGGGTTAGTTAGAGTGCAAATAGATCTTTGCCACTCCAGATTTGTGGAGGTTGGTCATAGGAATTTTTTGGAGCCTGGGGATGACTCTCGATGAGTTGTAGTGCAGGGCAGTTGTCACTATTAATTCTAATCAATATATATCTCTTTGACGAAAAAAAAGTCTTCTTTTTTGGATGGAGAAAGAGGGTTTAAAGAATGGTTTAATTTGTGGGTAACCTCACTTTAGCTTTGTATAACAACACCTCTTGATCGTACTTGTATTATTTATTTTTATTGTTTATCTATAGTGCACAGTAGAAGTTGTTTAACCAAATCAATCTTTTAGGTTTCAGAAATTTATTTTTATCGAATGCAAGAACTCTAACATCTCAAGAGTTGATGATATCGAGACATTATATTGGAAAGAAAACCTATGGTCTCAACTAGTTCTGGGTATTCGGGTATTCAGTTCGGTTCCAGATAAAAACCAATCGGTTCAGGATATTTTGGTTTTTAAAATTTAGAATCCAATGGATATTTACAAATTTTCGGTTCGGTTTTGATTCGGTTTCTATCGGTTGTGGATCGGTTCGGGTACAGAAGATGAGGAACTGTAAAATATCCGAAATTTTCGGTTCCTAAACGGTTTCAGGTATTTAGTACCCGAAATAGTAAAAAAATTATCTGAAATATTAAATAATACCTGAAAATACTTTGGTTTTTAAAAAAATTTGGATACTTATATCTAAAATAACAATATTTCTTCCGAATTTTATATAAATATTCCGAAATATTTTGGTGGTTCCTGTAAAAGTTTAGATATTTATACTCGAAACAATTGGTTCCTCCTCTATGACCTTGGCTTCATGAAAATCCTTCATCCTAGGTTGGCCTCACATCATATCCTCTTTATGTATCGCAAGCAACTTTGATTTTATACACCGTAACACAACCTGCAAAAGACACTTATTAGAAGGCAGTACGAAACTTGGAGGCACCAGCTTTATGCTTTTAAGAGAAACACAACAGAAAGGATTCTCTACCGTTTGTCTAAACTAGAATGTTAAACTTCTTCACTAGAATTTTTTTTTTTTTTTCTCATCGAAATCTTTACTACCACTGTCTTTCCTTTATCTCAATTTCGCTGATTTCCTCCTCAAAACCATACAATTAAATATAAACGGTGCATCCTAAACAGTTCATAACAAACTAAACTTTCATATCAAATTACAAAACTCCATAAACTTTCTTCCGGAATCTACCTGCCTTTCTTAAACTATGCCATTTATAAATTGGAAAGGGATAGTTATTACAATCCATCAGAAAAAGGCTTTAAAAAACCATAAGCATCAGAAAAGAAATTTGAGGCTTTTGTTAGTTCTGTTTTCGTTCGGGTCGAGCGGTATCAGAATTAAGATTCTTGTTAATTGAAATGAAGACAGGGAGATTCGAATGGACAGATTGGAAGCGTTCGAGTCGTCAAAGGAGCCAGTCGTAATACGAACGGATCGGTCAAAAGGAGACTTATTAATACTTGAGAAGAAAAACTCCCGGTCGTCAGAAGGCGACTCGGGAATGCGATTACAAAGAGATTAATTCTCAAGTATATAGTAATAGCTCGTAAGCCTAAAGTTGTGTGTCATTATTGAACAGTACATTCCTATTTATACTAATCTTAGGACGGTAAAACCGGCTGAACAGGTTACTTTATTTCGTGACTTGGAGATCCAGTCGCCTAATCTTTGATGACCTTCGTGGGCCTTTTCTGGGCCTTTTAAGCTGCATCATCTTCATGGATCTGGGCCGACAGATGGGTGCTAAACCCATCTCCAACAGCTTTTAATATTGAAAACCCTAACATGCAATCTTCTACCTACTCTTCTTGTAAGTTCACCTTCAGAGCATTAACAAGATTAGCTTAAGCCTCCTTACATGTTACGGGGTTACAAAACCTTTAAGTTAACATTAAGAACAAAGAAGAGGTGTGATATAATCTTTAAGTTACTTACTATGGGATTGGTAGTAGCATCTTCTTCAATATGTTCTCTTTGCCTCCCTTATTCATTCAGTATTTCCTCCACCGCCTACTTCCCTTTTCATGTATATTGGAAAAGTAATTCATTAATGTATGAGTTAACATTGATTTTAGAGAAATCATGGTCTTCAGATAAATCAAATTTAGATCCAAATCAAACTTAAGATGACTTGAACTCATCCCAATCTGGTGGGAAAAGAATATAAGAACTAAATATGCTCTTGAGTGGATGCAAAAATTGAAACTTAGACCCAAATCAAAATCAAGCAAAGAGTGAGAACAAAAAGGGACAACCTTGACCCAATAAGTGGCTGTATATCGGTAACGCTTGCATAAAAGGTGTACACTTTTGATCTTCGGCGAGAAGCACCGTCAAATACTGAGAGCTGTTCGGGCAAAGAATGCAAAACCAAATAAAAGAGAGGAGAAATACATACCTGTCAATCTCAAGATTGTGCTTACATTCTCTATGGAGGATGCTTACATCAATCGAAGATTTCAAGGGCTACATTTTTAATCTAGAAACGATGAAAACCATGGAGGAGTTAAGTTTGAGGGTCCGTGAAGGCGGTGGAGGACTGGTGATCGAGGATCTCCCTCGCTGGCGATTTCGGAGTGCGGCGGGGAGGAGTATGTGTTACCGATTGGGCTTGAAGGATTCTCTTTGGGAGAGAGGCAGGACCTGCGTGTAGTGAGACTAATCAAAATCAGGAAAAATTTCAGACTAAAAGACATGAGACAGCATTGGAAAGCACTGTCGTTTCTCGTACAAATAGAGAATGGCTTAGGATTTCCGTGACTGAACCTTAACTCATGGAAGCCACTGTCCAATGACTTTTTCTCGAAAACAGATAAACTCTTTCGACAGGGGGTGAAAGGTGAGAGATTGTTCTTCCGATAGAGAATGAAAGCAAGAATGTAGAAAGGCAAACGATCCATTAACAAAAATAGTAAATCCGATGAAAAGACAATGTAGTTTTATAGGTAACAGACCGGGACATTTAAATGACGTGGGAAAATTTGATTGGTGGATTATTGAGTTAAATTATTACCTGAAATTAAAGGCGACGTGAAAGGTTTTAGCAATTCTTTATATAATAAATTAAGGTTCTCTTTATGGAAATTCTGAGGAGGTAACATATGTCTTTCCAATATTTAACACTTTTTTTTTTCTTTGTAAGTCCTCCCAAATTTAATATTTTTTAATTTTTCTTTTTATTTTAAATTTAATATTTAATGACTTCAAATTTATATTAATAGCAAAATTAAAAATTTACTATATAAAAACATTTAGTAGTCTTTTTTAAACAAATTATGTGTCCTCAAAATTTCATATTTAAATTTTTTTATTTTTTATTTTAATTTTTAACTTAATGAGTTAAAATTTATATTAATTTCTAAATTTAAAATCTACTCTATATTTTGTCTTTTTTTTGTCTATTCAATACTCTTAAATTTTTTTTAAATTTATTTATTTTAATTTCAGATACAATACATTACTTTTTAATTAATATCAATTTATTTGGTGTAGATTATAATTCATAAATAACAGTTTAATTAGTATAGAAATGAACATATGTGGGCAAACGAAATATTTTTAAATTTCTTATATTGTTTGACCAATAGCTAATCTTATATAATTAAGAATAATATCTTCTTATTGTGCTCAGAAATGGTGTCACATGTTATTTCTAATTTCTTTTTTCTCTAAAAACTATTTTTCTCTTTCTATCGGGCATGCATGCATAAGAGAGTTTCAAATTAAAAACTTAAAAATAGATATAAGCTCACAAACCCATTTGAAGAAAAAAATATAATTAAAATTAAAATAATTTTGTTTCGTTTTTGAATTTAAATAGTTTGGTTTTGAACATAACAAAAAACAGAATCCGTGCAACGCACGGACCCAACCCTAATTTCTTATATATAAAGAAGATTTCAGGTGTCAAAAGAAGATAGTTTTTTAAATTTGAATATAAAAAGTTTTAATTTACTAGTCAAATTACATATAATACCACTATATCATTATATTATTTATATTGGTTTATTCATTATCATTTAAAAGCATAATCTATATTATGGATTCTAATTAGAATACATGTCATTCACTAATTCATAAAAAAATTCTTATATGTAGTTTTAAATTATAAGAGAGTTAATTCTTATTAGTTTTGATCTTTTCATAGCTTAAGTTCTATACTATTTATATTGATATGATTTTCAACCATCCTAATTCAATTTACAGCTTCAAAATCCAACCATTTAAGTTTTCAATTTAATACCTCATTTTGAAAATTGAAATACTCTGGTTCCACCGTGACTCCTTATCAAAGAGTCCTTTCTTTCTACGGGCGCGACCTTCAGAAATTCTGAAAACAAATGGGTTGAAAACCAAAATAGAAAAACGGCAAAAAAAATTTTAAAAAAAAGAGTCAAACTTTTTTGTCTACTTAAATTTGGGTTGGAAACATATGCTTATATTATTTGAGTTTAGGCTCTGGCCTGCTTTCTTTTTTTTTTTTTTTCGGCTAATATTAATTCATATAACAGATGAGTCAGATGAGTCATATAACAGATGAGTCAGATGAGTCATATAACAGATGAGTCAGATGAGTCAGTTGTAAATACATTCCATAAAAAAGGCGGACAAGTATAAAATAAACCCCAGTCGTGGAGAGATCGAACACTCTGTTTAGCTAGAACGTCGGCACATTTATTTGCGGCACGTGCTCTGAATTGAAACTTAGCTTGAGAGAACAAATATTGTAGACGGTGGATTGTGGAGCTTAGATGCCTTAACCGAAGATTCTCCGTTGAATTATTAACCGCTGCATTGAGGATAGAGTTATCGCCTTCAAAAATTACTCTGTGAAATCGTGCAGCTATACATGCGCCCATAAAAGAGACGTGCCTTCAGCCTCTTCAATAGTGTGTCTTCCTTCGAATTTACCCATGCCAGCCTGTATAAAAAGTCCTGCAGCATCACGTACAATCCAACCCATGCCAGCTCCATGTGCGTGATTTGTAGAAGAAACATCATAATTGCATTTCAGCCATCCGTGAGGTGGTCGCTCCCAAGAGGGTCTGCGAGAGGGAAATGGCAGAGTTGCAATGCTGATATGTGAATTCTGTTGTAAGGAATTTTGCCATTCAATAACATCATTCCTAGCTCGACGAATTGTAATTTCCGGACTTAGAGCATGTTTGGAGTATTCGAGCTCGTTTCTACTCTTCCAAAGACGCCACAAAAGCCAGGCTGGGAGGGGCCTTATTGGTTGAGGGACATGGGAATTAGACATAAAGGATAGCAAATTCTGAAGTTTAGACTCCAAGCTATCTGAAGGATCAAAAATACTTGATAGGGGAAGCCCTGATAATCGCCATACTTGGTCGGCATATGGACATTCAAAAAAGATGTGCTGAGTGGTCTCAACGTCTGAACAACAACGAGTACAAATAGGGTCCACCGGCTCTGGCCTACTTTCTCACTCACTTTTAGATTAGCTGGATTATTTGGTTGATCAAAAAGATCAATGATAAATTACTATGGCTTTTATTAGAAAGTAAATTGATTGACAATTGCCCCAACTAAATATAGATTAAACAGTAGACAATCATTTATATAAACTATTCTATATTATATTTGCAATGCAATATTTGTATCTTTCAATTAATTATTTAAATAAATAAGTAAAAAATTATAAAAATTAACCATTGAACTAATTGAGTTTTATGTTAAATTCCACAAAGATATTATGTAGAATTTCATACAAATTTTTTTTCCCCTAAAATTGAGGGTGACTTGATTTTTTTTTATTCTTTGGTTAAACTTTTCTTCTCTTTTTTTTGTTGCTTTTTTCAATTTTTTTTCATAAATTGAACTTTAAAAAATTACTAAAGATATAATTTAAATAATATTTCTTTTATTCCTATTTTTGAAAAAAAACATTTACTAGACTGATCAATTCTATTAATTTATGAATAGTTCAAATGTATATCATATTGTATCAATCATCTTATATAATTTCCTGATACAGCTGTGTCAAAGTTTTTTCTCTTGGGACTGGAGTATCCGGATCACACATGTGTATAAAGAGGCTAATTGTCTGGCTGATGCGTTAGTTAACCATACTTTCTCTTTATCTTTTGGTTTACATGTTTTTGATGCTGTCCCCCTGAAGTTGAGTTGGTTATGTTTGATGATTCTTTGGGGACATCTCGTGTGAGACTGGTTTGTTTGGATTGATTCTTTTTTGGAAGCTTTTAATAATTTTGGGGCTTAGGCTCCGTGGATTGACCAAAAAAATCATCTTATATAATTTTGGTAAGTTTGAAAGACTTTTACTGGAAAAAGTTATAGTAATTAATTTAGATTGTATATAAAAGTTTAAAATATGTTACTGGAAAAAGTTATAGTAATTAATTTAGATTGTATATAAAAGTTTATGGCCTATATAATATGTAACTGTTTTAGTTAGATAAATTATATGCATCTAAACTATATGTATATGTTTATGTTGATAAGTAAATGTAAAATTTTTTTTTTAGGAAATATGTTTAAGTTTGTTGATATTTTACTAATTAATTATATTAGTTAAAAGGGCAATTCTCAAAAATGTTAATGAATTGGGTTCAGCTTCCAGAAATGTTTCTGGAATAAGTAAATGACAAAAATGTTTCTAAACTTTTACCTAATCCCCATTTTATCTCTCTCTTTACACTTTCACGTTTTCTATTCCTAAACCTAACCTCTCACCGTCGTCGCCGTGAATAAACATAACATCTCGTCGTCGTCGTGAACCTACCATCGGCGCCGTCACTGAATCATTGCACATCGTCTTGAATCATCGTCCCTCATCGAATCATCATCGTCTCTCATCGAATCATCGAATCACCGTCCCTCATTGTCTCGAATCATCGTTCTCAGAACTCGCCGTCACCGTCAAAACCTAGATTTGTGTTAGATTCTTAATTCCAAAAACCTAGATTTGTGGTCGATTTGTTTTCAATCTTGGTTTCGGGTTATGTTTTGAATTTTTACATAGATTTGTTTTCGATTTGTTTTGAATCTGGGATTTCGGAAATATTTCAACATTTATGGTTTTTAGATTTGTGTTGAATCTGGTGTTTTAACATTTGTGAAACTCGTGACATCTCGGTTGTAGGTTATTACACGAAGGCCAGGGTATTTAGGAAGACCTTCCTGAAAATGTTAAATACCTTCCTGAAAAATGTTAGATACCTTTCTAAAAATTTTAGATGCCTTGACAAACTGTTATTTCCCTGAAACTGTGGGGGAATACTCATGTCCTCTGCCAGCAAATAGAAGAAGCAGTGGAAGACCTCCTACAAAAAAGGAAAAGATCAGTTGGGGAGTTTGGTGTCCCAGGTTCCAAATCACAATCGCACAAATGCAGGAGATGCGGCATAAGAGGACATAACAAGAATACCTGCAAAACGGCCATATAAAAAAGCTGATTTATTAATTTCTTGTTTTTTAAGGAAGCTTTTCATTTAGGTATTTGTTATGTGTATCATCAAAATAGATTTTGGTATTTGAGTTTTGCATTTGAACAAAATTACGAGCAACCGGACCGTGTTAATATGATTCCAAATTAGTTCAATATTATACCATTACCTTAGCGTACAAAAACACTACTTCATTATAAAATTGTATGTTTAGGGAAGCTTTCCTTATAATTTCGGAAGGCTTTCCCGAATATGTTTTTAGGGAAGCTTTTCATATTAGTCAGGAAGGCTTTCCCCAAAATAGCTTGGATTGATAATAACTTGGCCAAATACGCCCGTTTTATGTATGAAGCGACATATAGCTCATAAACGGCCCTTCAATGGGTTTAATATAACAAAATGCCTTACCAAAAATAGTATAATAAAAAAGCGTTAGACATTCAGGAAATGTTTTGGAAAGCCTTC
>ASZH01045184.1:0-12873 GCA_000411075.1 Sisymbrium irio | reverse complement strand
ATATAAACATCAAATAGTCATATTCATTCTCAGCAGTCCTAACATATATCTGGATGTGTCTCTCATATCAACCATCATCAACATATATATTATATATGTTTAGGACTGCTGAGAATGAATATGACTGTTTGATGTTTGCGGGTGCTTTTGTTGTGTAGGATTATGACATGTGTGGTTTGGGATAAGTTTGAGGTTGGTTAAAACTGAGGCCTGTGTGTTGGTGTGACATTGGGTCGGATGTACTTTACGAGTGTTACACTATAGATTTTTGGACCATGGTGCGGGGTGCGTGGTTTATGCTTGGAGCTGGGGCAAGCTCGTGTGCCTCTGGAGGAGGATGGACAGCAGGTGTAGCCACTTGATTTCCACTGGTGGGTCACGTGTCACACTTCGAAGAACAGAGCCGTAATTTAGTATATAAAACTATATATGCAGCATCTTCATAGTAGAGAATACTATCGTAAATATCTCGTTATATAGACACTATAGTAGAAAATATTATTGTAAATCTCTCTATTCACCACATTCAACATCCAAGCTTTCACCATGTTATTACATATACTCCATCCCTTTAAACAGATTATCACTAAGATCTGGCCGAGGGAGAGTTCCATTTACAAAGGTAATCTTGTTCTTCACATCTAAACTCATCCGCATAGCAATAGACCAGTTGTTGTAATTCGTTCCATCAAGAATATGAGTGAAAATAGACAGCCTGGGTGATCTTCAGAGTGAAAGAAGAATAGATTGTGAACGTTATCATAAGTTCCATCACCAGTGACGACAAGATAGAACGAACATGATTAGCCGCAAATCCTTGATGCGAAATCATCACCGTCTTCAGCTGGAATACTTGTCATCGGAATTCGTTCTGGAGAATAGGATTCACGACTTCACAGTTTCCTTCCTTGTTTCGCCATGATCAAAGCTCCAAAATGGATTGTGAACCCGAGCAAATAAGAAGAATCATGAAAATGATTCAGAAGTCATGAGCTTAAATTGACCACCTATTCAGAATCGGAACAACAAATCAATGGTGAAAACAAAGAAAAACCAAAGAGATGTGAATAATCAAAGAAAACGAGCAAGAAAATGCTCTGATACCATTACAGTGTTTGAGAGAATATTGATGTAAACCCTAGTTCTTCATTAATGATCAAAATAGTTTGTTACAGTGTATCTATACTAATATATCCATTTAACCAGAAATAACGGAACTCAGTTTCCATCATAATTAGATTAAACGGACAACTCTAGAGTCTTTATATATTATGTACGAGTATATATACTGTATATAGCTATTAGCGATCCTTTTCTCAAAAGGAATGAAGTCTTTATATATTATGTACGAGTATATATACTGTATATAGCTATTAGCGATCCTTTTCTCAAAAGGAATGAATGTTTATCTCAATATGCTTGGTTTGTTGATGTTGAACTGGATTTGATGAATCATAAGAACTTAGCCTCTTTGTATGAATATGTAACATCCCTTATATAACATTTCTTTCTCTTGATGATGATAATGGACATTCTGAGGAATCATCAATTTTAAACAAGTATAAACACAGACACGACACTTTTGGTGGTTACATCACAAATGTCCAAGCGTATATTTTCTATGAGATTTCACTGGAAACTCTACACTTCCCGACAAAAATTTGTTGTTGTTACTCTTTGGTGCAATGCTATCAGTTATTAACACTTAAGCAAAGGCGCTTTTAAGCCTCGTTTTTTGACCTTTAATATTTATCAATCAGATCCAAGATACCATCTCTCTCTCTCTCCATGTAAATTCCACTCAGTTGAACAACCTGTAGATAGATAGTTCTATGAGCTTATAATTCAAAATAAATTGGCAATGAATAAGTTGATTCATATCATTTATATGTTACTTAAGATCCCTTCCAACTTCCATATGTGACATTATATAATAGTACACCTCCTTGAGATGATTGATATTTGGTCATTAATTTTGGAATATCTGGCTAAGGATCGATGGACCGGTTTTGGGTCATACCGATTGGACTGCATGGATCAGGTTCTGATACCATATTAAGTTCTATGGAATTTTATCTCAACTAATTTTATTGACTCATATCATTTATATATTAGTTATGATACCTTCCAAATTACGCTGTAGGATATTATATTCTAATATCCACCTCCATTAACTTATATGTCATTAGTAGTCATTGATTTCTGACACAACAGACATTATCATTTATAAAATCCATTTCAAACCCAGAAAGGAAACAGATCCATGTGTAAATCTCCAAGCTCATGGTTGTGGTTGGTGATGAATACAGATTTTTTTTCCACTTTGTTCTTATCTCTTCGGGCTTGCTTTGATCCACGGTCCATTTTGAAACACACTGGCCATTCAACATATTTATCATAACCAACCGGTCCACACAAGTCACAAACCAATTTCAAAAACATATTCTTTCTTGTACATCTCGACTCAGATACATAAATAACATGTTTTCAATGACCCTCCCACTTTTGACTTCAACCTATTGCAAAATGCCGATACCAATTTCCCTCCAAAAACAATCTTCATTATTTAACTGGTCACAAACTCATGAACAATATTTCTTGTAAAGTCACTTTTGCAAACCTTTCTTCTATGTTCATCTGCCTATGAGAGTCTGTGATATACTTAGTCACAAATCCAAAATTATACCCAATACAAGAATATATCTCTATCGAGAACTACTCTGATACCAGTTGAAAGTGCACATTTGTGGCTGAATCTATGTGTTCAAATGAATTACCTATATATGAGCATAAATTCAATGGACATATTTTTATTGAGATTTGGTTTCCCAGCATCTTCTGGATACTCCAGAATTTAATTATAACAAGAAAACAACACAACTGGAAGAATGTAAATAAAGTTTTTTCTCTTTTAATCTACTAGCGCTTTTCTATATAAAAGATTTTAGGGGGTGATATTGAATTGTGTAATTTAATGAAACTAGATGTATTTAGAAATTTAGTGTTTCACAATTGTGTATTTAATAAAAAATACTATAAAATCCACTGTTATTAGATTAAATATTTGTTAGATGTAATTCTAAATACTTTTAAAATACATGTTATTCAATGTCCGTTTGATTTCATATGATTTCAAGTTATTATGGAATTTAAATTACATTTTTAGCCAAAACAAGCTTAAACGAAATAAAATATAAATTACTATCAAAAGATGTAAATAAATAAAAAATAATCTAAAAAGAAATTAACAAAAAAATTAGTTCTGGAAATTCTGATTCTAAAGTATTGATACCAACTATGTGAATAAAATTCCAAAATATACACAAATTCCTAAATTATACATATTCTTTGAGTATAAAAAGATTAATATCCTAAGTCCTTCCGGTTTAAGAATCAACAAAGAAAAACAATATATTTGTAACTTGTCATTCGGAATATAACAAGTAGTATAGTTTGATATTCCCTCCGTCCCACTAAGTTAGTTTTCTGAGTTTTTAATTTGTTTCACAAAGATGAATGTTTTGTATTTCCAATACAACTTTTTTCCATTTTTTTCTATTCTACCCATAATAATTAAAACTAATTACACAAGAGTTTTTAGTCAAACATAAAATATTGTATTTTAATGAGGTTATATTTGGTATTTTAAGTTTTTTCTTAAAATCTGTGAAATGGTCAAAAAATCGAACTTAAAGAAATAGAGGGAGTATTGTTTAAAAGTTGAGAGGTTTTAACCAATAAAAAGTTAAAATTGATGCATTAAGTCATTAAATATATATATATATATATATATATTATTGGAAAAAAACTTAATTGGTCCAAATAAGCCTTACTATTTAACAAAAAATTAAAATGATAAAATTAATTAAATTAAAAAAAAATTAATGTAAATCAAAACTTAATAAAATATAAATTAATATCAAAAGTCAAATTAAAAAATCAAATCAAGTAAAAGTAGATTAATTTCGTATTTATGATAATTATTTAAGATAAAATTAATTATTTTTTCATAAAATAATAATAAAACTAAAACGGAAACCATGAACGAAAAAAAAAAAAAATAATGACATAAATCAATAGGTTTAAGAAGTTTGTGACAAAAATCTCTTGGGAATGGTAAAATCTTCAAAATGTTTCACTAAAGTTATTAAAAGATCTTTTTAACCCTAAAACCTAAAACCTAAAACTTTCTCTCCCATTTCCATCTTCGTCATCGCCAACGATGTCATTACGGTCGTCGGAGGCTGTCGTCGGAGCAAGCAGCAGCAGCGTGATATCAGAGGAGAGAACGACGCGAGAGGATACATGAGGATATCGATTTTATGCGGCGTCGATATCGTTTGGAGATCAGAACAGATTCATTCATTATCTCTGTCACATCATCTCCGATGCAATATCTCCGACGCGTGCTTTATGCAGAAGAATGAGCTCCGTGGCACTAGAGATCAACAACACGCGGATCTGAAATAGGTATCTTTCTCCTCGAAGCATTGACTATTGGTATCGTTTATAAATTCATTCATGGTTTTGACACTCAATCAATATGTCAGGAGAAGAAATCGGAGAATAAGAAGCACACAAACACAATTCATGTCTGCAGAAGCTGCAGAAGATTAAAATTTCATGAATGACACTTCAATTTTTGTTTTAGGAAGCTTTTTATATGTTTCAGTAAGGCCTTCACGATTTTAAATATTTGGTGTCACATTTGGTGAATCCAATAATGGAATCTAAAGTAAACACATTAAAGATCCGGTTATGATCTATCTGAAAATTGTAATCTGTTGTAATGTTTTCAAGAAAGTATTTAAGATTTTTCAGGAAGGTACCTAAAGTATTCAGGAAGGGCTTCACAAATACCAAGTATCATACGAAAGTTTGATTTTTAAAGATGACACAACACGTTACACAAAAAAAGTGAGTCATATAATCAAATATTGCAAACTGTTGTAATGTTTTCAGGAAGGTATCTAAAATGTTCAGGAATGTAATTAACATATTTAGGAAGGTCTTCTCAAATACAAAGTATCATACGAAAGTTTGATTATTAAGATAACACAACAAGTTAGACTGTTGCAACAGGTACCAAAAAAAAAAAAGTAATATAATCAATTTTTGCAAACTGTTGTAATGTTTTCAGGAAGGTATCTAATATTTTCAGGAAGGTATCTAAATTATTCAGGAATGCATTCTAAAATACAAAGTATCATACGAATGTAATGTAATTGTATAACAATGGATTAATTTGGAATCAAATTAACACGGTCCGGTTGGTCATAATTGTGTTCATGTTTACCGCTTTCTTTTTCTTCTGGTAAGTTTTGTTTCTAGTGTCAATAATTCTTTAGAGAATTGGTATATATTGGGGATTTAGTTAAGTTTTCTATTTTGTGTTTATTACTTGATAATTTAAATTGTTATATTTTTGATAGATGATATCTCTAACGACGAAGTCCAAGCGTCTGTGGATATCGGGAGCAGATTTTTCAGCTGGTCTCCCCTATTTTATCGAATTGGGATAATGTCGATGTGGTTAGTGTTTCGATTGTAGTTTCTTCTATAGTACTTCTTTGAATTTGTGAATGGATTAGTATTTTTAGTTCTGTTGTAATCTCTATCGAGAATATAATTGAACAAAAATTGTTTTTTTTTTCATTCTTAATAATATCTGTGGATTTTTGAAAAAAAGAATACAAATAATATTGTCGATATGTTAGTTAATATCAAACAACTCTCTAATTATCTTCTAACAAACAAATTAAAAAGTTGCTTACTAATTTTGGATTGTGGTTAATTTATAGTATTATCTTACTTATTGCATAATTTTGTATTGTGATTAATTTATAGTACTGTATACTTTAGAAGTTAACATGTTATTATAACATGAGAAACTAAGTTAGAAAAAGTCGAATTTGTAACTATGAGAATAAATATATATATTGTGTTTGGACAAGGTGTTCGAAATAATTTGGTAATTGAGATTGTTAGATTGTATTTTCTTTTGAAAAAATATAATAATCACGCATAGAAAAAAGAAAAAATGAAGAGTTTTAAAATTCTAGATTTTTTTTTTTAATTTAAGACTGTGTTTATCACGTAATAGAAAAATACATAATTATAGTTTGATTAATATTGATGTATATTTATAAAATTAAATATAGAAGATTTATGGAAATTCTACGTCACATTATGTATATAAGAATTGATGTATAATCAAAGATTTTTAATTTGAGAATCTTACGATCGCATTATATAAATTTGTGACTTATTGACGAATGATATGAATAAAAGACTAGACTCAATTCCTGAATCAAACGGACTACGTTTAAATCTCTTAACTTAGGTGAGGAAGTTAATATGCCAAATAAAGCATGTACTAATAAAGAGAGATAGTAAGGAACCAGAGGTGTGCTTGGCAAGTACGAGGAAAAGAAAGCCATGGAAGCAATACGACCAATAAGAAGCGAGTTAGAGAAAACTAAAGTGAGCAGAAGTGAAGAGGCAAGTAGAAGCGGGTAGAGAGACAAGAACAAGGAAGAATAAGAAATCAGAGGCAAGCACAAGGAAGAAGAAGCCAGAAGAAGTAAGAACGAGCAAGGAAAAGCAAGATAGAGCAAGCACAAGCAAGAAGAAGCAAGCATACGTAAGTAGAAATGAGCAGAAGCAAGAAGAAACAAGCATAAGCAAGGAGAAGATGAAGAAATTAAAATTAAAATTATCATTATAGATATTTTGAGTTTGCTAAGAAGAAGAAAATGAAGGAAGAAGAAAATGAAGAAAGACACAATCAAGCAAAAGAAGAAGTAGAAGCAAAAAGTAGGAAGAAGAAAGAAAGAAGAGAAAAGAAGATGAAGAAGCGAGCATAGACCAGCAGAAGCAAACATAGGCAAGAACGAGGAAGAAGAAGCAAACACAAGCAAGAAAAAACAAGCAGATGCCAACACGAAGAAGAAAAAGCGAACTGGAGCGAGCATAAGCGAAATGGATTGAGCATAAGCGAAATGGAGTGAGCATAAGCGAAATGGAGTGAGCATAAGCGAACTAAAGTGAGCATAAGCGAGGAAAAGCGAGCAGATGGAAGGACGAAGAAAAAGAAGCAAGCAGAGGCAAGTACGAGGAAGAAGAAGAAAACAGAAGCACCACGATCAAGCACGAGTAAGAAAAAGCAAGAAGAAGAGAATAGAAGTAAGAATAAACTGATAGAAGCTAGAAAAAAATCAGCAGAAGCAACCAGTAGCAAGCAAAACAAGTAAAATCAATCAATAGAGAGAAAAAAATAAGCAGAAGCAAGAAGTCTTGAGCAAAATCAAGAAAAGCAGGAAGAACCAAAAAAAATTAAGCAGAAATATTACTGCACTAGATTAATTTTTTAAAAAAAAATTGAATTTTTCATCAAAAAATGGAATTATTACAATCTTAAATTATAAAAATAATAATTTGTAATTAAATAGATTTCACATTTTTTACATAATTTGCAAGTGTATTGTTCCGCAAAAAAAAAAAACAATTTACAAAGAGTTTTTATAGTATCTTAGTATAAAAACTTATTTCTTCACCTACAGAATTACAAGAGTGTGTTGTCTCACGAATTTGTCATAACATCCTCAAATATAAAGGTTTAGTTATTTTGTTCAAAGAAATTAATGTGTTGTTCTTATAATTTTTGATTATATGTTTATTTTTTTTCAAACAAAAGAAAAAAGTAACCAACATTGATTGTTATTTTTGAACCTTGGATTTGAACATAATTATTTATTCATAATTCTGTTTTTTCGGATGTATTATTCGTCTTGGTTGTTTTTGGTATTTACAATAAAGAATATAACACTTAATTTAATTATCTTGCGCATATGTAGCGATCATAGCGAGCGAAAGCAAGATGAAGCGAGTAGAAACGAGCATAGATAAGTGGAAGCAAACATAGGTAAGAACGAGAAATAAGAAGCAAACACGAGCAAGAAAAAGCAAGCAGAGTCCAGCACGAGTAAGAAGAAGCGAACTGGAGAGAGCATAGGCAAGTAGAAGCGAGGAGAGAATCGAGCAGATGCAAGCAGGAGGAAAAAGAAGCAAGCAGAGGTAAGAACGAGGAAGAAAAAGTAAGTAGAAGCCAGCACGAGCAAGAAAAAGCAAGAAGAAGTGAATTGAAGTAATAATAAACTGATAGAAGCGAGTAGAAGCTAGAAAAAAATTAGCAGAAGTAAGAAAAAAAAATGCATAAGCAATCAGTAGCAAGCAGAAGCAATCAGTTGTAAGCAGAATCACACAGAAGCAATCAATAAAGAGAAGAAATAAGCAGAAGCAAGAAGACGTGAGCAAAAATAAAAAGAAATAAGCAGAAGTAAGAAAAAGCAAGAAGAACTAAAAACAAGCAATCATAAATATTACTACATTAAATTATTTTCTCTTTATCGAAAAACAAGAAAATAAACTTTATCGAAAAAATAAAATTATTACAAATAAAATTATAGAAAATAATTGGATATTAAATTGATTTCAAGTAATTTTTACTTAATTAGGAAGTGTATTGGTCCGCAAAAAAATAAATGATTTAGAAAGAGTCTTTATAGTATGATAGAATAAAAACTCATTTCTTTATCTACAGAGTTACAAGAATGTGTTGTCCCACGAATTTATCATAATATCCTCAGATACAAAGGTTTAGTGATTTGGTTCAAAGAAATCATGGGTTGTTCTTATAATTTTTGATTATATGTTTCTTTTTTCCTAAGAATGAAAAAATAGGCAATATTGATTGTTATTTCTAAACCTCTGATTTGAACATAATTGTTTACTCATATTACTGTTTTCTGGATATATTATTCGTCTTGGTTGTTTTGGGTATTTAATATATAGAATATAAAATTTAATTTAATTCTCTTGGGCATATGAAACGAGCTGGAGCGAGTATAGCGAGATGAAGCGAGCATAGATCAGCATAACTAAACAGAACCAAGAACAAGGAAGAATAAGCAAACACGAGCAAGAAAAAACAAGCAGAGTCCAGAATGAATAAGAAGAAGCGAACTGGAGAGAGGATAGGCAAGCAGAAGCGAGGAGAGAATTTAGCAGATGCAAGCACGGGGAAAAAGAAGCAAGCAGAGGTAAGAACGAGGAAGAAGAAGTGAGTTGAAGACAGCACGAGCAAGAAAAAGCAAGAAGAAGCAAATTGAAGTAATAATAAACTGATAGAAGCGAGTAGAAGCCAGAATAAATTAGCAGAAGTAAGAAGAAGCATGCATAAACAATCAGTAGCAAGCAGAAACACGCAGAAACCATCAATAAAGAGAAGAAATAAGCAGAAGCAAGAAGACGTGAGCAAAAGAAAAAAGAAATAAACAGAAGTAAGAAAAGGCAAGAAGAACCAAGAACAAGCAAATATAGATATTACTACATTAAATTATTTGCTCTTTTAAGAAAATGAATTTCATCAAAAAAAAATAAAATTATTACAATTTATAGAAAATAATTAGAAATTAAATCGATTTCAAGTAATTTTTACTTAATTAGCAAATGTATTGGTCCACAAAAAAAAATAAATAATATAGAAAAAGTTTTTATACTATGATAGAATAAAAACTCATTTATTTAGCTATAGAGTTACAAGAATGTGTTGTCTCACGAATTTATCATAATATCCTCAGATACAAAGGTTTAGTGATTTGGTTCAAATAAATTACAGGTTGTTCTTATAATTTTTGATTGTATGTTTCTTTTATTCTAAGAAATAAAAAAATAGCCAACATTGGTTGTTATTTTTGAACATAATTGTTTACTCATATAACTGTTTTTTTCGGATGTATTATTCGTCGTGGTTGTTTTTGGTATTTAATATGTAGAATATAAAACTTAATTTAATTCTCTTGGGCATATGAAGCAAGCTGGAGCGAGATGAAGCGAGCATAGATCAGTAGAAACAATCAGAACCAAGAACAAGGAAGAATAAGCAAACATGAGCAAGAAAAAGCACGCAGAGTCCAGCAAGAGTAAGAAGAAGCGAACTGGAGAGAGCATAGGCAAGCAGAAGCGAGGAGAGAATCGAGCAGATGCAAGCACGAGAAAAAAAGAAGCAAGCAGAGGTAAGAACGAGGAAGAAGAAGTAAGTAGAAGCCAGCACGAGCAAAAAAAACTACGAAGAAGCAAATTGAAGTAATAATAAACTGATAGAAGCGAGTAGAAGCCAGAAAAAATTAGCAGAAGTAAGAAGAAACATGCAGAAGCAATCAGTAGCAAGCAGAAGCAATCAGTAGCAAGCAGAAGCTATCGGTAGCAAGCAGCAGAAGCAATCAATAAAATGAAGAAATAAGCAAAAGCAAGAAGACGTGAGCAAAAGCAAAAAAAAAAAATAAGCAGAAGTAAGAAAAGACAAGAACAACCAAGAACAAGCAAATATAGATATTACTACATTAAATTATTTGCTCTTTTAAAAAAATTCATAAAAAAATTAAAATTATTAAAATCTAAAATAATAGAAAAAATTGGAAATTAAATTGATTTCAAGTTATTTTTACTTAATTTGCAAGTGTATTGGTCCGCAAAAAAACTAAATGATTTAGAAAGAGTATTTATAATATGATAGAATAAAAACTCATTTCTTTACTTACAGAGTTACAAAAATGTGATGTCTCACGAATTTGTCATAATATCCTCAGATACAAAATTTTAGTCATTTGGTTCAAAGAAATTATTGGTTGTTCTTATAATTTTTTGATTATATGTTTCTTTTTTTCTAAGAAATGAAAAATAGCCAACACTAATTGTTATTTTTGAACCTAATTGTTTACTCATATCACTGTTTTTTTCGGATGTATTATTCATCTTGGTTGTTTTTGGTATTTTATATATATAATGTACAATTAATTTAATTCTCTTGGGCATATGGAGCGAGCATAGCAAACGGAAGCGAGCATAGATCAGCATAAGCAAACAGAACTAAGAACAAGGAAGAATAAGCAAACACGAGCAAGAAAAAGCAAGCAGAGTCCAGCACGAGTAAGAAGAAGCGGATTGGAGAGAGCATAGGCAAGCAGAAGCGAGGAGAGAATCGAGCAGATGCAAGCATGAGAAAAACGAAGGAAGCAGAGGTAAGAACGAGGAAGAAGAGGTAAGTAGAAGCCAGCACGAGCAAGAAAAAACAAGAAGAAGCAAATTGAAGTAATAATAAACTGATAGAAGCAAGTAGAAGTCAGAAAAAAATTAGCATAAGTAAGAAGAAGCACGCATAAGCAATCCATAGCAAACAGAAACAAGCAGAAGCAATAAATAAAAGAGAAAAAAATAAACAGAAGCAAGAAGACGTGAGCAAAAGCAAAAAGAAATAAACATATGCAAGAAAAAACAAGAAGAACCAAGAACAAATAAGCATATATATTACTACATTAGATGATTTGCTCTTTTAAAAAATGAATTTCATCGAAAAAATAAAAATATTACAATCTAAAATTATAAAAAAATAATTTATAGTTAAATTCATTTCAATGTTTTTTATTTAATTTGCAAGTATATTGTTACAAAAATAAATAAATAATTTAGAAATAGTCATTACAGTATGATAGAATAAAAACTTAGTTCTTTACATATAGAGTTACAAGAATGTGTTGTCTCATGACATAACATTCCCAGATACAAAGATTTATTGGTTTCGTTCAAAGAAACTATGAGTTATTCTTATAATTTTTATATGTTTCTGTTTTGTTTTCTAACAAACGAAAAAGTAACCAATATGATTGTTATTAAATTAAATAATATTAATCATAATATTTTTAAAGTCCAATGTTAAAAATTTGTTTGGTTGAACTAAAAGTTGGAAACGCATATAACAACAATTTTTAATGTTCGTGCATGGCATGGACTCACCCCTAGTAACAAAATATATACGGATCAGAACTTGATATCAATTAGAATTAAAATAAAATAATTACATATTTAAACTCATAAAACTTATTCATCTATATGAGTTACAATTATAGAAAAATAATTTCTTATAAAATAAAATGTATTGGAAAAAATTAAGATAAACTATTACTACATATTCATGCATAGCTCGGATTAAATAAACCCTATTGCCATGAAATTTGAGATATATTTCTTTGATTAATCTCATCTATTTACTTGATGATATATAATACCAATGTTACAAGAAATAATGGATTTTTCCAATTCACAAAATCATGAATTTACCTTAATATTATGACATACAATATTTTCATCATATTTACATTAATAAATATCATCCATCACTCTTTTATTTCCCAAAACTTTAAAAGACAAAAACCTACTGTTACTAAAAAAACGTTAAACATGGACCTTTGAATAATATGTTCAGCTAAATAGTTGGATGTGATACATTTATTGAAGTAGTGGCTGAGTTAAAGCCAAATCAAGAGTAGTAAAAACATTCACATGTGATGATACGTTTTTGATGTTAGTTAATTCAGTACATGTTGCCACTAACACAGCTTTAGAAGTCATAGAATTTGGGACAAGTGTGTCAAGAATACTGACCAAAACAAATTTATGATTAGATCACTAAAAATTTTGTTTCTTCCAACTCCTCTATTTTACTTTTGAGATATGTTGAGAGACAACCATATAAGCATTAACATTATTATTGCTGGCTTTGATTGGTGACAACTAATATTAGACTTAAGTTACAATAAATGTTAAAATTTGATTTAACTTGCATTAAAATGATGTAGTATAAAATTTATAAATTTTTTTTATTAATTAAATAAAAACAAAACGTGAACAGTACTATGTTAAAAAAATGCTAACTTAATCTCTAATACATGAGGTTTTTATTGATATTGATTTAAGTGTTGAGTTATCAATTTTATAAAGGATTTAACTCAAAATTTTAAAGCATTCATAACACAT
>ASZH01045183.1:0-12829 GCA_000411075.1 Sisymbrium irio | reverse complement strand
GGGGGGGGGTTCCGTAAACTAATATGAAGGGAGTTTCCCTAGTGGCTTTTCTAGGCGTGGTTCAATGAGCCTTCAAGTTCATCAGACCATCCTCTCTTCTATTTGTCAAACCTTTTCTTTAATCCATCTAGGATCGTTTTATTGACCGCTTCTGCTTGGCCGTTGCCTTGTGGATACGTCGGACTTGAGAAACTACATATTTTCCATTTTTCACAGAATGAGACGAAACGAGCTGTAGAGTTTTCCCCTGGAGAAAATGAGTTCGGATCATGGAAGTTGAATAAGGAAGCTGAACATCGTTCTTTGGATCCATTGGATTGATGCGCAAAGGTGAAGTTATAATGTGACCCTACCTCGAGTTATGACGAGCAAACACCTTTCTGATCCTTTTATTTGCATTTTAGCTCCATTGCTCCAAGGTTCCAGCTCCAGTTCAAGCTGATTCACATTCAATGGACCATGGTTCTAAATTTGACCCGAGTCGCTGGCATGGCACATATCATTCCCTCCCTCTTTAAAAAGATTTGTCCTCAAATCTCAAACATTAAAAGGAAAAGGGTTATAAGCAAAAGAATAATAATCAGAATGTTGCTCACCTTGAGTTTGGTCCGGTTCTGGAATGGAAGAAGATCTTTCTTCGTTTGATTGATGACCACAGATTTTCTCTACATCTGCCAATGGCTCATGTGCATAGTCATCAAAAGTTGGCAATGGGTCCGAAGGTTCTTCCATTTTTTGGCTCAGTTTCAACAGAACCATGCTCCAAAGTCTCAACCGGTTTCTAGTTTTGGCACTTGTTAGCATAGTGGCTGAGCCTTTGACATTTGATGCACCTGGTATAATGAGCTTTGCTTGGGGTTTCACAGCCGTGCTTTTGACAAAAGAAGAAGACACATCAGTTTTAAACCGAACATTTGAAAGAGAAGAAAACTTACATCGTTTAAAATCATTGTTTCACTTCTTTTTCAATTGTTGTACAACAAAAATTGCCTTATGTAACATCTTCTCCAAACTAGCATAAGTCTGAAGCTCGTTTTGACCAAGCAAGTCACAGATTGATCCTTCTGGCTTTGGTGAAGGGACGGTCAACATTTCTGACCCACTTCTCATTATGATCTGACCGGTGTTGCCTCTTCTTCTGGTTCCTTCTTTGGTTCTGCACAAATTCAAACCCATTAGAAGCAAACTGTTCTTTTTCAACTAAGGTTTTTAAGGAATATTTAAGAACGCCTTGCTGTGGTTTTGAAGCCTGGTTTAATTTCCTCTGAAGTCCAAACATCCTGAAAGAAACACTTAACAAACAAGTAAAAAAAATTCCTCACACTCTCAAAGTGTTTAACTCACGATTATAAGTGTTCACTCAGAGTTCTTTCTGCTGGTTTAAAGGATGATAGGCAGTCAAAATTCAGCAATCAAAACCAAAACACTTAGGTTAAGACAGAAGAAGATTGGAGATGAAGAGATTTTGAAATAAATCCGTTTTACTTTCAAGACCGGATTTCTCCTCGGTCAACAGGGATTCTCTTCCACGACTCTCCCTGGATTTCTCTTTAGATGTGATTCAAGCCAAAAACTTCTTTTGTTTTTTTAATAAATTGTTTTCTGTTTTTTTTTTGTTTTTTAAATAAGAGACAAGGTGATCACAAGTAAGTATGAACAGCCGAGATCAAAAGAAAAAAATAAGAAGAAGAAATTTATGGAAGACGAGAAGATGAAGAGTTAAAATGAAAACAAACCAGCCAAAAGTGGCTTTGATACCACTTGATACACCCAAAATTAGAGGATCATTTCAGCTGGGTGTTAGATAGGTTCCGAGAAGGCAATTGGCATTTCTGGAAATAAGATGGAATGAATGGATCGTAAAGAGATGCATAATGACTCTTCATATACCACGATCTAAGGCTAACCACCTAAGAAACACTGTGAAGTGTTGGTTAACCACCAAACAACATATAAGATGAATTGGCTGACCACTAAATCAACAAAACCATTTCACACCAATGAAAAGGTCAAGAACTCTCTATCTCAGTCAGAGAAAAGAAAAAAATAATTCGAAATCAAAGTCTGATTAAGAAATGAAATGAATCAGATATCTATAGTACAAATTCAGCATTGAAAAGGCAAAAACAATAAGTGTTTTTGTGGAAAAACTAGACATGGCAGACTGAAATAATAAATGAATTGACTAGACAAGTCAAAGATGACTCTTAGTCTTCAAGTGGGCGTCCAAATGGTTGAGTGACCCATCTATTTCCGTCCAGGTTCATTCCATGATGTTTTAGCATGGTTTAGCTCAGTCGGATAGTCCAAAATGCATGATGCACGGAAGGTTTAGCACATGCCAAAGATGAAGTCTCATGACCAAAGGTCTTCTTATGATGTTTGGCACGAGCTGTAGAGTTTTGCCCTGTGAGTTCTCCGTTTGTGATGTAAGCCGAAATTTCTCCATCCATCCTTTGTCGCAACAATATTTCCCCTCTTTGGGTTGTTGATCAGGGTCGATGGTTGGAACTGCGTCCAACTCGTCTTCATCCATCGGATTTGTTAGGGTCTTCCCTTCCAAATCATCGACTATGAGCGAGATTATGTTGGGTGGTCTGATACTCAGGTGGTCAATGATTTCCACCAGAATAATCCTGCTTTCCCCTGGAGCAGATGCATCGGCCGGTGCATTTTGGCCCCGAGGGATTCTTGTCAATTCGAACTCTTTGAATAGTTTTGCGAGATCCTGGACTACTTTTAGGTAAGCCTTCATCCTTTCGTCTTTGGTTTCATATTATTCGCTAAACTGTCTGCAACCAGTTTGGAGTCACAGAAAGTATTGTTGTTCTCCACCTTGATCCCGAGGGAAGGTCTTAGGCTAGCGATCATGGCTTTATACTCTGCCTCGTTATTGGATGTTGCAAAGTTGAGTAAGAATGACTGTTCCAGGATTTCTCGTGTTGGAGATGTCAAACGGATTCCTATTCTGGATCCCTGTTTCGAGGATGACCCATCGGCATGAAGGATCCAAGTAGTTTTTTCGGGTCGGTCTACACTTCCTCGTGGAGGGAGCTCGGCTAGAAAATATGCACAAACTTGGGACTTTGCGCACGTTCTTGATCGATATTCGATGTCGTACTCACTTAGCTCGACCGCCCATTTAGCCAAACTTCCTGACAGAGTTGGTCTGTGTAAGATGGTTCTTAGCAGGATTGTAGACAGAAGTATGATGGTATGAGACTAAAAGTAGGGTCTAAGCTTACGTGCAGATGGTACCACTGAAAATGCCATTTTCTCCATTTGTGGATAGCGAATTTTGGCATCGGTGAGAGTTTTGCTCACATAGAACACTGGTCTTTGCTCGCTTCTCTCTTCTTGAATTAAGACTCCGCTCACGGCGGTCGTCGAGACGGCTGTGTACAGGAACAGTGGTTCTCCTACAACCGCTTTTGCGAGCACATGTGGGCTTGGAAAGTAAGCTTTAAGCTGTTGGAAAGCTTCCTCGCATATGTCAGGAAATTCAAACCTTTTGTTTCCTCTCAGGACGTCGTAGAAACGAAGACATTTGCCGATTGATAGAGAGATGAGCATATTGAGAGCTATTACACGTCCTGTGGGTCTTTGGAATTCTCTTTTAGTTTTAGGGGAAGCCATATCGATCAATGCGTTGATCTGTTTTGGGAAAACATGTATGCCATGGTGTGTGACCAAGTATCCGAGAAATTTGACAGAGGCGACCGTGAATCTGCACTTTGCGTAGTTAAGTTTCATCTTGTGGTTATTCAAATAGTCGAAATAATCCGATAAGTGTTTTATGTGGTCCTCCTTTACCAATGATTTTATGAGCATGTCATCAATGTAGACTTCTATGGTCTTTCCTAACTGATCGACGAATAACTTGTTAACTAAGTGTTGGTATATCACACCAGCATTCTTTAGTATGAAAGATATTACTTTGTAACAATACATTATGTGATCTGTGATGAATGCTGTTTTTTTCACGATCATCTGGGTTCATCATGATCTGATTGTACCCCAAAAATGCATCCATGAATGCGAGCAGCTTATTTCCGGCTGTCGCTTTGACTAGTCTTTCAATAAGCAGAAGCGGAAAACTGTTTTTGGGGCAGGCCTTGTTAAGGGTCCATGAAATCCACACAGACTCGCCACTTTCCAATCTTTTTTTTACGACAACTGGATTGGCTAGCCAATCGGGATATCGTACTTCGGTAATTGATCCCACCTTTAGAAGTCCTTTGACTTCATCATTAACAGCCGTTTCTCTTTCCATTCTCAGCTTCCGTCTCTTCTGTTTGATCGATTTGAAGGTTGGGACAACGTTGAGCTCTTGGCAGGTAGTGTTGATGTTGATTCCTGGCATGTCTTCCGCTGCACAAGCGAAAGGGTTAACATTTTTCCTAAGAAAGGCGATAAGGTCTGTCTTGATCGGCTCCTTGAGGTTTACTCCGATTTCAACGCATCTCTCTGGATGGGAGCTGCCAATGCAAACTGAAATCACATGCTCGCAAGGCTGATCATCCTTTATCTTTTCTTGGTGCTCTAATTTTATTTTATGGAGGAGCGTAGAGTTCGGCGCTTGTTTCGTGTGTATCCCACTTAAGGGGATTCAACGTTTACTTTGCCCCTGATCTCTTTCGGTTTCACATCAGTTACGACATTCTGAAGTTTGTGTTCCGCGAAGAGACATGCACGAGAACTTTTATGGTCTCCCCAAATAATCTCGGTTCCATGTGGATTTGGAAACGTCAGACAGAGATGGTAAGTGGATGGGATGGCGTTGAACCATGGCGTTCCCATTACGAAGTTGTAAATCGTCGAATAGTCGGTTACTGAAAACCGCATCGGGACGGTGCCTCTAACGGTAGTAACAGGAAGATAAATTGTTCCTTTAATCATTGATATGCGTCCAGAGAAGCTTGTCAATGGCTTAGATTCATCTACCAGTTTGTACGACTCGATTTCCATTTAACTAGGGTTTGTTGATATATTATGTTTGGTGTACTATTGGTGTCGATAAGAATCCTAGTTAAGTCACGATCAGCAATTGTGAGCTGAATCACAAGTGGATCATCGTGAGGATAGATGAATCTGTACGCCTCCGATTTGTCGAAGACGAGGGTATCCTCTGTTTCATTTTTAGATTTTGATTGGTCAATATCGGTTCTTGCTTGTCGCTGGGAAACTTTTATCAAGGGTATCGTGTCAAAAAAGTGAGGCAATCCTCCCATGATTGTGTTTATGATTTCATCGGAGGATTTTTTGGGAGATGTCGGGAAAGTTTATTTTCTGGATTTAATCCAATCATCGGAAAACTTAAGAATCGGCTCGGCTCCATCGAGCGGATGATTCTTCGTCGTTAGCTTTGACATATTTCGTTTCTCAGAGTAAGAAAGCTTTGAGACTTTCCATCTAATGAAAAATTGTGGGAATGAGAATTCGTACAATATATTTTCGACAAGTAAATCGATAATTATATCCCAAAAATTCTGGAATGAGAAACTAAAATAAAAAGATGAAAAAATATCGAAAAGATGGATTTTATTATATCGATGACTTTTTCCGTACAAAGGAAAAGACAAGCAAAAAGGGAAAAGTACGAAAAGTGTGAGAATTGGTGTATATCCCCTAAAGTTTTACGTCGATACCTATTTATATGAACAATTTTAAACCTAAACAAGCCAAATTCCCGATGTGGGAGTTTATATCTTCGCTTTTTTCCACCGGCTTCAAAGGAAACTTCGAGAATCTTCGAGAAACTTCCATCCGGCTCGGCGTTGACTTCTTGGTTTAATGTTTTTAACGGTTTGAATTTCCGGTTCGATTTAAGTTAACATTTTCTCGTTTTCGATAGAAAAAACGTTATGGTGTTTTTCGAAAAACAACTCGACGTTTATCCAAACATCCGAAAGTTTACAAAACATCGATAAACCACATAATAACTTCCAAGAAACACGAAATGACAGTTTGGCTTGGCGAAACATCTTGTGAGAAGAAATGCCGAGCCGGTCACGGACGATTAAGAGCATCACCCGATTCGGTCAATTATTCGGACAAGATTTGTGCCGAGCCGGCCATTCTCTTACGCCATCTTCTTCTGGCTTGGTCGGGGTTGATTGGTTGGGATGCCTGTTTGACTCGGCCAACCTTTGGTCAAAGAATAATTTAGAGCCGACCACTTCTCTCGGCTGTTAGCATCGGGCTCGGAGGAAGATGACTCGTGTGGTGGCCCACGGTCGTGTCCAGCTTGGTCGAATCATGAGTCCAAATCATGATGAGCTATCCATTCTTCTTTCTGGTGTAGAAGTCACGGCGTTTATCGATTTATCGGAAAATCATATGAATAGTAGTTTTCATATCTTTTTAGCAAACTTATAGATAAAAAAAGGTTTAAGTCAAACTATTTTTTCCGAGAATATTCGAATATGGAAACTTTCTCAATATTTAAATATTTTAGCCGTTAATTCTTAAAATATGGATTTTCACCTCAACATAGAGCTTAGTAGTCTGATTTGGAACTTTAAATGCATCAGCCACCCAAATATGAGTTATAAAATCACACCCATAGCTCTTACATCTTCATTTTATTCAATCTCCCCTCCGTTTTTATCCCTAAAACTCTTTATTTTTCATTTTCAAAATTTCAAGCGCTTATACCTTCTCATATGTTGTGATTGTTGCACAAATACCGGCTGTACTTCTTCAATGGAGATCATAGTTAAGGTTTTGGGCGGTCGTCCGAGCTAAAAGACCACTCATAAGGTAATTTTCAGTTGGTTTCGTGAATTTCATATTTGTTTCGTGAAGGTAAAATAAAGTCGAAGGGTGAACTCTAATATAGGTTAGTTATGCATTTACCAATTTTCTCGAGTTCTGTGCCGTTGTTGGGTCAAAATCCACATTTCCATAATTAATGGCTAAAAAAACTATATATCAACAAAAATTTCCATATCAATATTTTCGGAAAAAGAATGATATTCGGAAAAATAATTTGACGAGAACTACTTTTATCGATAACTTTACGAAAAATATACGAGAACTACTTTTTGTATGACTTTCCAATAGACCGATAAAAATGTCGCATTTCTCCTAATTTTTAGTATCATAAACCAAACTTCTCAACCATGAAATCCCGCATTGAACAAGGGAAGATGCCGAGCCGGACAGCAACCAGCCAAGGAGATGACCGACTCGACACAAGATTCAGCGATGGTGCCGGCCGAGCAGGACAGGGATCGTCGAGGACAACAGCCGGACAGTGATCGTCGAGGACAACGCCCGGCTTGGTCATAATCTGTCGAGCCGGACGAGAGGAACAGGCTTTGACGGCTAGGTTGGCCGGAATCATCGGCCTTTCAGTCGGAGACTTCGTGCCGAGCCGGACGGTCTCGAATGCCACTTCCCCTTCCCTTGATGCCAAGCCAGATTACGTCATGGTCGATCGTCGAGTAACATGGTCGGCCCGGCTTATTTTTCCTCTAAAATTGGTGTCGAGCCGGGCGTAAACATGCATCTTTCGTTTCTCTCGATCATTTTAGAAATTTATCGATGTTTTTGTAAGACTTCCCGATGTTTCACTAAACTTTTAGTTGTTCTTCCGAAAATGTCGTAACGTTTTTGTCAATCGAAAACGACGAAACATTAACTTAAAAAAAGCGAAGAAAACCGATAATTGAAGGGGAAGGGATGCGATTTGGCCGAACTGACAAGAAGAGCCGGCTCAAGATACACCGACTTAAAAAGGATTTCAAGAAGTATTACCAAAGATTTAAGGAAAGTCGAAAAGGAATAGGAAACGAAAAGTTCCCACATCGACACTTTGGCTGTTTTAGGACTTAGGATGTCTTGTATAAATACTTATCGATTTCTAACTTTGTAGATATAATTCTACGATATCAAACATCCGATATTGAATACAACTAATTTCTTAAGCTATAAAAAGCAGTTCGATATCTTTTGTCCCAGCTACTTTGTCTTTCAATCTTTCTTATTAATTCCTATTTCATTACAAGATTCTCGGTTTCTCACATGACAAATTACGAACATACATTAAGGTGAATTCCGGTTCCTATAATTTGGCGCTAGAAGGAAGGTGTAGAGAAATATTTACTCTTGAAAGCAGAAACCCTAGATCAAGGAAGAGACGATGCTAACGCGGCCACCATAACACAACTGCAATTCTCTCTAGAAGCTATTCTGCAGAAAAACGAGGAGCAAGCAAAACTAAACGAAACCCTAAGCCAACAGATGGAGAATCTCCGCAAGGAGAACGAGTCCAGCGGTACCCTCTTACGAGGAATGCATCTCGACTTCTCTACTCCGGTTGGACAAGGGTCTCTAAGCGTGATCTGCGGAGTAATGATTTCCAAACTTCGGTCAGATGACCCGAGGAAACAACCTCTACTACTACCGATACTCCACACTCAGGGAAATACTACCCCTAATGATCAACCTAATAGTTGTCAGCCCGAGGGCGAGAAAATATCTCTCATGTCGTGATCTAACGGAATAAGAATATGCGATCCTCCAGGAACGCGAAGACGAGGCTCATAGGAAAACAAGATCGACGAGTTGCAAAAATGGTTCAAGGCTGTCATCTGAAAAGATGGATTGATTTTGCGATAGAGCTGCCCTTGAGGCCCTCAAGAGGTCGTTGTGGTACAAGTCTCTTTTATGAGTGGAGATGACACTCAATACCCCTCCGACTATCCAGGATGCTCTTCATCGAGCATTGAGCTTCATCAAGCTTGTAAGAGTCAAAAATTGCACAATTAAAACTTATATTTTATGGGGGCTCGAAAATAAGAACTCAAAGATCAAGATTTCCAATATTGGACTTTATTGATCTCTTTTTGAAAATACAAAGGGAATTTGCGAAATCTTCAAAAAGTCTTATAGTACGAGCTTAGGCTTTCAAAATGGGATGGCTAAACCTATTACATGCTATCTTATACATACTGGACGTCTTGGGGTGCTGAAAGAAGCTGTTATCGATTTGGGATTTCTCTAAACTCCTTATTTCGTCGACTTAGATATTTTGAAGGGCTTCGGCCCGATCCGCAGTCCGATTTCTTCAGCACGTCGTTGTTTAGTCTTCACTGGTCCAGCTTGTCTTTGTTCGAGTCTTATTTAAGTAAGCGTGATCGCCAATTTACTTTGGTTTAATTTCCTCGGTTTATACTGAAATGGTCCAAAAACTCCTCGGTTCAGTCTAGACTTGTCCTGGAAGCATGCAAAGGATCGATGGCTTACTGCTGAATTTTGATGACTAGAAAGTCTGTGTTCGCCATTATCTTTAAGAGATGATAATGGCGACCATGCTCTCATCCCTTAAGGCTTGATGGTCGGCATTTTCTCCTAAGGAAAAATGTCGACCAGGCCATGATGCTGTGGAGGTCACCATTGTCTCTTAGGGGAAAATGGCGAACATGACATGATGCTCTGGTGGTCGCCATTTTATCCTAGGGGAAAATGGAGACCATGCCATGATGCTCTGGTGGTTGCCATTTTCTCCTATGAGAAAATGGAGACCATAGCACAATGCTCTGTTGGTCGCCATTTTATCGTAGGGAAAATGGCGGCCATGCTTTTTGTTAGACTCGAAATTGTCTCTTTTATTCTATTGCAAGTGCACAACTTATAATTGTAATACTTTAGATTCGATTCTAAAGAACCAATGTCGCGCTATGATTCTACGAGATTTAATAACAAAGCTAAGAGAGTAATGATTGGTTTTATCAGTTTTAAGAAACAACGATTAAGCAATAAACGGATTAAATTCAATTAAGACAAACACTAGACCAGGGAAATTCGCAGGATTTCCGAGAGAGCAACCAAATGACTATTCAGGGCACAATTTAGCACAATCTAGAACTCAAACATACACATATAATAATCCACATTCGTCGAATTACTAACTTCATCTATCAACCTAGTATTACAAATTGTCGTTTGAATCTAGCAGTTGTAGACAAGCGTTAATGAATAGGTTCAATATGTTCACGATCTGCCTTCGCATCAACTTTTGCAGGCTAAGGACAGATTGCTTACCAAGGTTTCTTCTAGCACCCTATAACACTTTTTGGTGAATAAGTTAACCTAAGACTGCAGATTGAGTGATCAATTAAACCTAAGCATTAAGATTAACGATGGTGAAGATAATCGGATTAAGCCCTATTTGCATTCAGTTTACTAACTCATGAAATCCCTTGAAAGCGCCTTAATCTAGCAAGGAGAACTACTCAGACATTGAAGCAAAGAAAACAACAATGGATGAAAAGGAATTCATGGTTAATAATAAATCAATAATTGGGTTCAGAATTCTTCTCAAGAGTTGTAGAAATCTTCTCTCAAAGCTTACAAATCACCAAGTAGTCTCTCAAGAAATATGCTAAAAACGTGATAAAATATAATCAGGGCGGCTGCCTCTGTTTTATTAGTTTAACGTCATAAACTAGGTGAAATTGGTTTCCTTAATTTTCTCCAGGAGGTTGGAGCAGGTGCTCCAAGACCGTCTAACTCGGGAGCAGGTGCTCCGACGTGCAAACCGGTCTTTTCAACTCGTTTTGCCTCCATTCCGCACCAAGTTCTCCAGCAGCTCCGGTTCTCATCTTTGGCTCCCAAAGTACCTAGAATAAACTGATAAAGACTCGAAACACTCCAAAAACAATAAAATAACACAGGTTAAGATGAGCCAAAATCGCAACATATCAACTCCCCCAGACTTAGACCTTTGTTTATCCTCAAACAAACTAGGAACCAGTCTAAGAGAAGAAGGTGAAAACTCGCCTGATCTCAGAAACCGTGAATCCGGCCATCATCTGCAGACCACATACGTTAAAACAAGAGATGCACTTCCTCACCAAAAACCTCTCCAGTAAACATCACTAACGCTAATCCTACTTAGCTTTCTATCCTAAAGAGGATCATTTTCCAGACAATAGACTCTCTACATTCAATTAGGGGTAGCGTGAGCTTCTTATCAAGGGCACTAGCCTAGGGAATCGAGGCTTGGTAAATGGAATGATGTTTAGTGGTGGAGCTTTGAATGTTTAGAGGTTACCTTTTTCTGAAGAGCATGCATGATATCGCTCAAAATGGCAAGGGAGAATGGACTCATTGATGATCCACAACCTCTAATCACTCTCCTCTTCTCTTGACTCTGACTTCTCAAACTCGGCTTCTCTCTCCATGGGGTTTCCTCTGATGCTTAGGAACACACTTTTGAGTTACTAACTCACCTCCCTTCATCCTTAAACTGATTTGATTTTTTTTTTTTTGAATGAAAAGGAAGGATGAAGGGGGCTCTACATATGTGTGTGTCCCAAGATCACGAAAATAAGGACTTACAGGAATTTATTCCCCAGCCGTGGACTCAATCTTCTCGTGTGGACTTGATTGGAGCAGGTACTCCCAGTTGAAGCAGGTGCTCTGTTCAGTGCGTAGGATGATGGAGGATCAAAGTTTGTGTATGCCTCCTGAACGAGATGGCATAGTCTGATGGATTCCGTGTATACCACAGTTAAGGACTACTGTATCGTCTGTTACTCTCCAGAGAGCAGGTGCTTGAATAATCGGAGCAGGTGCTATGTCTGTCCTTCTTCATAACTCACGTTTCTTCAGCAAGAGTGAGTTAGAGATTGTTTCAATCCTGTTCTCCCCGACCATTTTGCACATATCTGCACATATAAGACATGAAAAACACAAGTGCAAGTGGTCTGAAATAAAGGTTAGGCTCAAGGTGGGGTACTAGCTAAAAATAAGGTAGATATCCAGGATTAACAAGAGTGGTAAAGGAATAAGGAGTCCTGGATATATGATGTAACTCGTTCCCTAATCGTAATGCCCAAGACAAGAAGAATTCAAGTTTAATTAAGTCGAGATAAAATAAAGTTTATGTCATTCTGATGAAACCTCAATAAGACGAAATTTTCTGGTAGGAGGAAGATCCGAAAGTGAAAAAGCCTCAACTCGTCTTTGCACTCTCAGTTTTGCAGCAATGGTCACTAGAAAGATGATAAAATATCAGAAATTGTTATATGGATCAAGGTCATAATTTCCACAAAATCGCTTTGACTTGTCTCATTAACCCAACAAACTGACTCAAACAAGAAGCAAAAGACTGACTCAAAACACAAGTGCAGGACACTCCTCCCCAGACCTACTTCACACAGCCTACGTGTGAGAATAGACTACTGGTACAAATGTCCCACAAAACAAAAAAAAAACAGATGGATAATACAATGATGGATAGAGGGTGTTACTCCGAATCACCGAGTGGTGGAGTCGTCGGGACTCTCGCTCCCAGATTGGTCAGTGTGGCGCCTGCGTCGTGAATGACGAACGGATGAGCTCGTCATCTCTGGTCCGGTGTGGCAGCATTCGCGAGAGAGCATCTGCATGATCTTATGCATGAGGCTGTTGTTCTTCCTCTGAGACGCTATCATCCAGCGTCGACACTCGTCAGAAATGGGTGGGAGATCATAATGGCCTGAAGGTGCAGGGCCAGTAAATGGCAGCAGAATGGGTGGGTCGCTCGTCTCCATATCCTCCAGGTGAGGTCCACCGGCTCGTGAAGAGCTGGCATGAGTAGGTGCGGGAGCAAGGATTGGAGTGCTGAGCAAGATTCACAGATCCTCCTATGTGTTCAGACTAGTCAGCACCGGGTCTGGAAGGATGCAAGATGTAGAGACTCCGTGGCAATCGATGAAGTTGTATCGTCCTGCACTGCTGAGTACCTTGGATGCGATCAGGTGTGAGATATCTATCTTCTCCTTCCTGTCGACGCGAGTCTCACGGCGCAATGGAACCTTGAGGTAGGTGAAGAGTG
>ASZH01045182.1:0-12587 GCA_000411075.1 Sisymbrium irio | reverse complement strand
TATTCAAACTTGTTTCCCTCTTCTTTCTTTATTCTAGAAGTTTTCATAGACTTGTATGGACCTCACTGATAAGTAAGGAACTCATCTTGGGCCTTCACTGGACTGGAATACACTTTGGGCTTGCTGCTTAACATCAGATTATATGGATGGTCCATTAGCACAAAGTGGCCCGTTGCTCTTCAGCCGTTTTCTTAAGTCGCCAGCCTTCATCATGCTGGCTCCTCCTTTGGTGTGTAAAGTTCTTCTTTGCTTCTTATTATACCATCTTATGCAAGACTGAGCTTGCTTGTATCACAAGCCTTCTTTACTTGCAACACACACCATGACTATTTGATGCTTGAGTGAAGAAAACACTTCTCTTCTTTCACATGGAGATGCTTGGCCTTCACATCTCTTCACTCTAATACCCTCCTTCAAGCTTAAACTGCCGGGACATTGGAGGGTTTATGGACCAAAGGCCAAGCTTGCAACACACAAATGACTAACTCATTAAAAACCTCACCATGGAAAACTACTTGGGACAAAACCGTGATGAGAGAAAAAGAGTATAGCATAGTGGTGCATTAGAGATAGCATTGGTCTTGGTATTTTCTGGGCATGAACTGGCTCTCTTATATCAAACTTTAGTCCTTCATGATTTGATGTGAATCATTTCCTTGCTAAATTGTACTTCTTTGGGGCTCTCATTGGTCCCTTTATCCCTCAAACAAGAGACAATGAAGAAGAAATAAGTTTTGCCATAACTTAATCACAAGAGAAATATCAAAGCTTTAAAACAACAATTTGGAACTAATAGATAGCATTAACTAGTATATAAATACTAAGACAATGTATATAATGAAAAACATAATGGAATGAGAGTAGAGTTTAGAAACAGCCTTTTCATGAAGTTGGTATATGATTGATCCTTTGAAATGGACTGAATGAACTGAATGTATTTGAGTGAATGTGGTTTGACCTCCATCTTGGAACCACCAAATGAGCCAATGGCATAAGCCATAATCTACACTGAGTGGTTTCTGGTTTTTTTTTTTTTTTTGAAACTGCCTCAGAGTCAAAGGTTTTAACCGTACGCAAACCCCCAGAAAGGGAATGGTTTTCTACTCACTCAAAACCATTGGAAAGAACAAGAGGAGGACAACAGTAACACCTGACTGATACATAAACAATCCATTGGTTCAATCTCCAGCATGCACTTGTGCATCCAAGCAACAGACTCCGACTGTCAAGCTGATCCATCGCATTCCCATCAGCTCTTCACAAAAGTCCTTCAAGCTGGGGCAATCGGTTCTAACTTCAGCCACGTTCTGCGCCCAATATTTAATAGGAGAGGTCATTCAACGCATTCCCATCAGTCTAAGCTGGGGCAATCGGTTCTATTCTCCCAAAACATGGCTCGTCACCGGTGATGATGTTCGCTTTTCAGACATGGCTTTTCACAGGTCAAGAAGTTGAAGCAGGTGTTGCGAAGCTGCCCTGCTGCTTTGATTGCGTAGCTACCTCCCGCAGGGAAATGCAGCTAACTACCTTAAAGGGGGAGTAATTGGGTATGATGCCTCCTATTCAAGGAGAAATCCGGTGTTCGTCACACGCTGACTGAATCCATAAACCTAGAAAGTCACCGTCACTGGTACTTTTTTTGACTTATGCTTTTTCAGTACTTCCTATCTTTTCATAAAGCAGGTGTGTGTTCCATGTCTCTTGATTGAATAATTCATGGCTCGTCACCAGTCATGCAGATTGATTAAGGCACAGCGGCCAGGATGAAGGTATATAGGCCAAAATGATCCCTGAAACACTTTAAAACCAAAGATGAAAGTGAGAATGATGGAGTTTCCTAGTGAGAGAACATACTCACGTTTGTGGAAGCTCCAAATGTGCCTAGAGTAAACAGAATGCATCAACAGAGAGTTTAACCAAGATTGAGAGAATGAGATGACCAGAGTTTAATCAGAGTTTATAAGTAACCAGAGTATAATGGAAGGTGATGGATGGGCAGAGTCTTGCTCTGCTTTGCGGAATTGATGATGGTGGATTGAGAGTATCAGCTGAAGCAACATCAAGCCAAAAGGCTGATCATCATGGCATCAGACCATGGTGCACAAGCATCCATGAGCAGCAACATCAAACCACATCCCTAAGGCATCCATTGTTGATGTACAATGCTGGTGAGGCAACAACATCCACTACAAGAATAAACGTCAGAGGCGACAGCCGTAGTTGTCACAATGTCATCGGAAAAGTGTTTTACAGACTGAAGTCCGAGAAAGGGAGAGTTGTCGGCGTTTGAGCCTCGGTAATGGAAGGTTGCCGGGTAGTAGTCGGAAAACAGCGAGGGTTAATTTTGTAGGAATCTTAGTCGGTATAGTTTTCGGAAAATACTGTGAACACGGCGAGGACATACGATATGAGAAAGGAGTCGGAATAACCATCGAGAAAGCGTCGGTTTGATTTATCGGAATTTTGTCAGAATTTAGCGACGACAATTAAATGGAAAGGAACGTCTAATTCACGTTCATAATTGGTCGGAACTTTATCAGAAACACCGACGTGGTTGTCACAGTCATTAGCTCTCGTCGGAATAAACAAAGAATTTTCCGAGGACAGAAAACAAGATTTGCGAGATTGATTGCCGAGAAACAAGCGTCAATTATTTTTGGTCGGTGACATGATGAAGAAGAAAAGAAAAACAACCTGAAATATTTTATATAATATTTTGTTGATAGAAAACCTGAAATAAACAGAATATAAATTTGACACAGAAACCCCAAACTTCGTTAGATTTAAAAGTATTTTACACATGATCGATAAAACATATTACATAGCATATTTTACAAAGAGGAACTTATCTTAGAGACTTATTATACATTGCATATCTAATGTATGCCGATAATAGATATGGTGGAATGAATATTTTACAACATATCTATATCATTCAAAAAGATCCCCAAAATATTTTGAGAAGTTGATGATTAGGAGGCAGTGAAATCGCTGTCGTCATTACCGGTTCTTGCCTGAGATGGAGGCACATGGTTAGGGTACATATTTCGCATCACGCTACTCCAATACACATCATCTTTAACCTGGGAAGTCAACTCTGGGATCTGTGTTGTTGCTTGGACAAGTTTGGTCTGAGTTGCATGATATATTTTCTCGTAATCCAAAGGCTAACCATCTTCATCATCGATAACCATTTTACCAATACCAAAATGATAGTCTTTTTTAACTTGGACCTCCTAATAACAAAGAAAAATTAAAGAAGAAAACACTTGTATCTAATAAACAAAAGAGATTTTAATGTCTCTTGAGAAAGACTAACCGAGCTATAAATGGCATTTCTTTCAGCAACTGTGAGTTGCATATCCCCGAAAGTGTCTTGACCTTCTGTCATTTGAGTTAGTTTAGCTTGCTCAAGCTCTCGGCACCTACGAGCAATATACTCAGCCTTTTTGTCAATAAAAACACCATCGGATTTGCATTTATGTGTCCTAAATGTCACCATATCCAGGAGTTAACCAGTCACCTCGTCACACTATATATATAAGTTGACATTATACTCAACAAAATTATAGACAAGTGTAATTATTTTTGTAAATTCAAGAAAACTATAGACATGTATAATTCTTCTTTTAAAACAAAAAGCAGTAGATTGTACCATATTTTCTCTCATGCGATGATAGGGACATGAAGCACAAGTGTGCTTCGATATTCCAAAACCTCCACGTTCGCTGTTCCGGTTCTCTGAGTTGGTCTTACTCCGACTAGCATTCTTCTCCTCTTTCCAGTAAGTTATAAGGCCTTTCCAAGCTGTGTCATTCATCCACGTAGGTTTGTCATCTCCATTATGCCACAAAACCTTCCACTTGTACACTCTGTCTAGTAAAAGGTGTTGCGCAAATAACGTCAAAGTTTTCATGGATGAGAGTGGAATGGCAGTAATCCCAATTGTATTTTTGCTATGACACAAGGAAAAATATGTTAGTAGGAAAATATTTGGTTAGAAACTGTAAAACACATATAGATAAATTATAACACACAAGTATGTATAGTAGATACGAGAAACTTACAACAAATGCCTTGAACCACCTTTTTTTGTATCACCGGAAAGGGAAGTCCAATTTGGAGCTGCGACTTTGTAATCGTTCTCCATTATTTTTTTGATTGTTTTGTTATTCCTTTTGTATATTCAAACCTTACAATCATTTATGAGACACTAGTTTTTTAAATCAGATGAAAACATTGGAGAAAGAAAAACTTGAGTTGAAACTAAATATTTACCATCCTGCACCATTCTTTCTTGAAGGATCGAGTTTTGGGAGACTGCTCCTTCCAGGTGCAAGAAGCAACTCGTCAAGAGTCATAAAGAGTATAGGATTTGCATTCGGAGGTGGATTTTGAACTGGAACATCGTCTGTGTCCATCGGTTGGCTAGGTGGCTCAGTGTCATCAAAATCGATTCCAGAGGTGTTCCCTCGCTCCATGAATCCACACCATGATCCAGGTCCAGTTGCAAGTGCCATAAGTCTTCGAGGAAGTAAAGGAAGGATTAGGAAAACGTACATAGTTGTCAATCAAAAGTACTAAAAAATAGTAAGTAATGACCACATAATAGCATTATCAATGAAGGTGACAACACGTAGGCCATTATCATAATTATATTATAACACCAGTAAAGGAACTCTTGAACATCAACAAAAAAGCATAAGGTCTACCATAGCGTTGTGTATAAAGGGTGATGCTATTCAGGAACTGCACTTTTTATATATATGCACAACCTAAAATATGGCTCTTTACACAATAAGACATAAGTATTCATGTCCTAAAGTGTATAAATTCAGATTTTCTCCATCATAAATATGAACATACTTAACAAAGTAAACAACAGAAGGGATAGTAGCGAAGCAGTATATCAATTTCATAAGAAGAAGGCAACATTTAAGTAAGAGGACATCATAACAAAAAATTATAAGATTACTTTTACCTTTGAGGGAAGGAGGAATGGTGAGAAGTAGGTGACATAAAATATATGAGGATGCGGTAATCTTAGCTTCATCATATATAGCGATGTGGCCAGTCCAGGTTTTATGCAAATTTCCCTTGGAAAAGATTTTAATACAATTAAAAATGGGTTACAGGCTTACCGCGATGTGAAAGAATTAGGCGGGATAGGAAAATTTTAGTTTCCATAAAATTCTGCAAAACTTTTACGAGATTGTTGGAAAATACACGGCCACCCAAAAATTACTTGAATTGGTTGAGAAGAGATGCAATAGGTGGATGTGAAGGATTTGACTGATTAAAAAAAATTATCTGCTCAAGGAGTATTATCGGAGCTAGGTCCCAAGATTCCAGTGATAAGCCGAGAAAAGAAAAGAAGACGGATGTATTTCTCGAGACAGGGTCGGAATTGGGTAATTAAATGAGGCCCAAACAAGCTCATTGTTTTATTAAATTGAAGCCCAACATGATCCTAATATTATATATAATGATCAGTTAAATGTTTGGTCGTGTATTAATGTGTTTGTTAGTGATGTTAAAAAAAAAATTGTTTGTTTGTTGAAATCGATTTGGGGAAAAAAATCAGGGTATCTGGCAGCGCAGTGTTCAAATAGATTTGGGTGAGTTCGTCATTTAATTTAGTTAATTTCCCTTCGGATCACTTGTTGTCTTACTTATTTTCCTCACCCATATGTTTTATGCGATTACAGTGACAATGAGTTCCTCATGAGTGACAATGAGTCTGGATGGGTCATGGACGGATATATGCTTCTCTGGAGTACGGACTCACAATGTCAGGTTATGTTGCTGTGGTGCAGTGGCGATACTGAATACATCTTACACTGCAAGAAACCCAGGAAGGCTTTTTAAAAAAAATGTGAGGCAAAAGATGTAAATGGTCTATTATACTTAACTCCTCATAGTTAATAGCCTTGAAAATGTTGATTTATCTCTCATATAAGCATTTATGTTCTACAGAATTGGTCATAGTTGGTAGTTTCGATGATGTGATATTCACGTTATTCATATTTGTTATCTTGACGATTATATTGTTGTTAATTCTTCTTTTGTGTAATGAAGGTTGACTCATTCTTTTCCTATCAACTTCTCCTAAGAGACATCGGAGCTGGAAAGACTGGGGTCAATGACCCGACGGGGAGATATTCACTGGTGAACTATCGCACTTTTTGTCAAATGAGAAGGAGTTTGCAAGTCTCCATGAGCGGATGGAAAAGAGAGGTTCCAAATTTAGAGGAGAAGGGAACTATGTTATCCTTGTAGTATTGCGTTTGTTGGCTTCAGTATTTTACAAGTTAAAGTAGACGCAGTCCTTGATGAATCGTTCTTCTACGATGTATAAGAAAGTAATCGGTTGAAGATCAGCAATTACTGAATTAAAATATATGGTTAACTATTTTACACCAATGTCTTTTACTTCGTAATCTTAAATTATTTGGTTTCAGTTAAATTAAAATAAAAACATGAGGTTACTGAAATAAAATAAGCTATAAGCCTAATGTCAAACAGACGATAAATGAAGTACATTGTCAATCTGAATCATCTGACTCATCATCCTCCAATGAATCAGAATCCGTATAATTTCCAAATTTCCCACCCGTATTTTCATGACCAACATCATCATGCACGTCTTCTGGGAACTCATCATCTTCATTAACCAAAGGAATCTCATCCAAAGAATGTTGAGATGGTTGTGTTATCGTAATTCAATGTTGCTGCAAAGGTTCATTGTCTTTAATCCCATCAACTCTACCGCATGGATTGATTTGAGTAACAGTCACGTGTGGATATGAGATATAAGACACTTGATCTGCTTGACTTGCAAGTATAAATGGATCATACTTGTTTAGGCGCTGACTTGTGTGAACTTATATGATCCCAAATTTTGTTGTCCTAACTCCAACTGAAACGGTGGGATCATACCAATCACATTTTAAACAAGAAATTTTTTAAATTAAGTAGTCCTGAATATTCAACCTCTATGATGTCGTTGATTTCACCGTAGTAGTCGATACTCTCTGTTCGAACTACAACTCCATGATTAATTGTTTTCTTACTATTTGTGATTTCTTGCTTTCTGAAAACATATTCCCGAGTACAATACATAGGAGAAAAAATGGCATTTGATAAAGGTCTTCCCAACAATTCCATAAGCCAAGTGTAACAGTGATCAGTCATTGCCGGTGCAGCTTTTACCTAATAAAAATAGACAAGTAGATTAATATATTAATGTTCACACAAATCAATGAAATAAAAATTCCACTAAGTAAATTAACTTACATAATATTACAACATAATGAATTTTTTTGGCTTTTTAATAGCTCTATTTCAATATTTGGCATATCACCGTATTCTCCACGTACTTACTCTTCAAAATTGCTAATAATAAAAATTAGATCTTAAGTTATAAATTTTTTTAACAATTAATTGAAGTTGTATACAAAATATATATACCGTTCAAATGGTAGAATATCGTCACAATTCTGTAGAGTGTAATTTTGTATGTGCTCGTACTCCTGGTCAGTCAACCACACTCCTTTTTCTTACAAGTTTGCCTACCAATTTCCGCAAATATATCTGACACATATATCTGATAAATACGTCTTACTCCTCCATCATCATATCTTCCAAGTTTTCTTAACTTCGTTTGCACATGAGGGGCAAAATAATATGATGAAAGATATGAAGTCTCCTCATTTATGCTTTGAGCGACAATGGATCCCTCCAACCTTACTTAGATTCTTGACTTTTTTCTTCAAATGTAACATGAATCTTTCAAAAGGGTACATCTACCGATATTGTACAACTCCTCCAAGGGATAATTTATGGGGTAAATGGATCGGTAGATGTTCCATCACATCAAAAAAGGAAGGGAGAAATACCTTTTCAAGATTACAAATAATGACAGGAATGTTTTGTTGCAGAATGTGTAATCCGTTTGCAGTGAGAGACCTAGAACATAAATCTCTAAAAAACCCAGTGATTCCTGCATTTATATCTCAAACAAACCATAAATATCAAAATTATATGTAACAAATATAAACTACTAACCTGTAATTGCTTCATGGACATTTTTTTTTGTAAAAGTTCGGAAAATGCAAATGGGATTAAATGTTGCATGAAGACGTGACAATCATGACTCTTCATTCCATATAATCTACCTAAATGGTCATCAACACAATTTGCTAGATTTGCAACATAGCCATCAGGGAACTTCACATCATCACCTATCCATTGGAAGAATTCTGTCCTTGAACTAGCATCCAATCAAAAAAATGGGAGTCAGAGCTTTCCCATTGTCCATCAAATGTAACTCCTGGCGAGCACATATAGCAGGTAGATCCAATCGGAAATTCACATTATCCTTAGTTTTTCCTTGGACATTCAAAACCGTATTAATGATGTTATCAAAAAAAATTTTCTCTATATGCATCACATGAAGATTATGCCGAAGGAGATGATTTTTCCAATACAGTAAATCCCAGAATATACTCTTCTTATGCCAATTATGATACTCACCATAACCAACAACTTTTTCATGTCCATTTCCACCATAATCTATAATGCGATCCACATCAAAATCTATGAACTCCTGAAGTGTCGCTTCTCCATCATATTTAGTAGGTGGATCATCCCGAACAACTCGATTTTTCCTAAACCACCTCCGATTGCGACGATACGGGTGATTCGGCGGTAAAAACTGGCGGTGACAATCAAACCAACACGATTTCTGTCCGTGTTTTAATTGAAATGCATCTGAATTATCCTTACAGTACGGATATGATAGTCTTCCATGAGTGGTCCAACCAGACAACATTCCATACGCTGGAAAATCACTAGTAGTCCACATCAACACAACTTTCATATTGAAATTAGTTTTCCCTGAAACGTCATATGTAGGTAGACCTTCATACCATAATATTTTCAGCTCTTCAATCGGAGGTGGCAAGAACACGTCAGTTGACCTACGCGGGTGATTTGGACCGGAGACTAGAATGCTAAGGAATAAAAATTCTCGCTTCATGCAAAGAGCTGGCGGTAGATTATATGGTGTCACAATCACTGGCCATAGTGAATATTTTCGTCCCGTCTTCCCAAATGGGTTGAAACCGTCTGTGCATAACCCCAAGTAGACATTCTGACCTTCATCGGCAAAGCTAGGATAAACATTACGAATATGCTTTCATGCTTTCGCATCAGATGGATGTGAAATTTCTCCAGTAAAATCATGTTATGCATGCCATCTCATAGGGGCTGCAGTCCTTTCAGATAAGTAAAGTCTTTTGAGCCTATCCGTTATTGGCAAATACCACATTCTCTGATATGGTATTTTCGTTTTTCCAAATGACTCCTGAAATCTTTGCTTATTAAAAAACTTGCACTCTTCTAAATTGACATCTTCTCCCCAAAAAAATCATGCAATTATCTATGCAGACATATATCATTTCATATGGTAGGCCAAGTCCAGACACCAACTTTTGAATTTCATAATACAAACCCGGAGCTAGATTATCAGCCGGCATATAATCTTTTGCAAAATCTGCAATTGCATCTACACAATCCTCTTGGCAAATTCCATTCTATTTTAATGCTCATCAACCTTGTTGCTGCTGCTAAAGCTGACTGTCCTTCTTTACAACCAGCATAAATCGGAATTTTAGAAGCTTCTAATATATCATAAAACTGCTTAGCTTCTACATTCGGTTTTTCCTAACATTAGCTGTTTCTAAGGTTTCACGAAAGGCATCTGTAACCATCTGAACAACACTATCTTGTTCTCGTATGCCGAAGTTACTTTCTTCTCCAACCATATCATTCACTCTTTCAACAGCAGTTCCAACCCTATTGTCATGACTAGTACTACCCCAACTTCCAAATTCCTCTCCATGTGAAAGCCATATATAATAACCCGGTGTAAATCCTCTCCAAAACAGATGATTCCATATCCTATCTATATTAATAAATTTCTCGTTATCACATTTGTAACACAGGCATATCATTTTACCTTGCTCCCAAGCAATTTCTTGATTCAAAGCAAATTGCATGAATTCCATAAGACATTTTTTATAGTCTTCCTTGATTTCGCCAGTGCTCTCATCTACCCAATTATACATCCAGTCACGAACTTTATAAATATTATGATTAGACATACTCTCAATTTCTCCCAAAATACGATTTATTTCCCCAGGCTTTTCTTGACTCTCGTTGTTTTTCTTCTACTCTCCTTACTTTTGGATCAGCTCGCTCACCTTTATCTTCATCAATTAAATATTTTGTTTACGTTCACCAACCGTAATAACTATCTCCAACCATCGTCTTTAATTTTTTTCAACTTTATTATATTGAAACTTTATAGATTTTAATTTGATTTTTTTGTCGTCAATAGATTTTAATTTGATTACAATTGGGTTTTAAAGTGAATAAAACCCAAAGCATAGAAAAGGCCCATTAGACTAAAGATATGAAACAACCGTTTAGCCTGGCCTTGATCGTATTGATCGGTGGGATAAGCTGCACCATCGCCACAAGCCTGCTGATCGTGAGTTTCACTGCACCGAAATCTGGAGAAGTCGTGACGTATTCCAGAGATCCAGTCCATCTTCGACAACTCCACCTTGATGGTCCTTCCTTCAGATCACCGTGTGTTGTTACCGATGATAAACCGAGAATCTTCTCCTCGGTTTCCCCTCGAATGTTTTTGAAATATCAAGATAAGAATCTGACAAATTGTCCGACAACTTCCCGACCATACTGCTGTCCCCGTTACGAGAGATTCCAATTTCCTCACTAAAATTACGACAATCTTCTTCTTGGTATTCCCTCAAAATTAATTAAAACATCAACAGAACAAGCCGGAAAATCTTCGATTCCCGACCATGCTTCCGTCCAAGTTCCGAGGGATTCCGTGTTCGTCGCCAATTTTACAATGCTGAAGAACTTCCGAGGAAACTCAGCGAGGCTTTACCGACAGCATTCAATTCTCGGCATGTTTTTATTTTCCGAGAAATTAACGATCTTTTTTCCCTGAAAATTTTCCTACAAATATTTAATCTCTAAGAATTTCATGAATATACCGATGATTTGCATATGTTGTCATGAACGCCTCATAAATCGATCAAAAATGTTACGACAAGCTTAGCTCTCCCTGACTTTCCTTGCTGTTTAACAGTGTTTCTTGTAGTGATCTCAACCGGTCTTTCATAAAATGAATGCAATGACATGCTCTCTTCATGACTTTCCTGCAACATCAACAACAAACATATCAAGGAGAACCACACAAGGTGAACCCTGGACAGAAGAGCAAGAGTTAGTGGAGCAAAACCATTTGTCAATAACCAAAGCTCAAGGCCATAAGGCCAAGATATGAAAAGCCCCTTTTACAATGGTTTAAAACTTTGATTTTGGAAAATACTTTACAAAAGCATTTAAAAATAATTTTCCCATAATTTTGAATATTGTAAAATGGCTTAAATAAGCATATAATTCATCAATAACGTATCAAAATAATTTTTAGAAATATTCTCCAGAGCTTTAAAAATATTTTGCAAAAATTTATCCAAGAATTTTCTTGAAGGGGGGAAAACATTTCCAAAATTCAATATAAATTCAAAACCTTCAAGAAAGATTCTCAAAACAATTTTAAAATACCCTGGAGAGTTGAAGAACACTTTTCAAAAGGATATAGCTCAAAAACAATTTTTCAAAACCATTTTTAAAATTCAAATTTCTTTACAGGAAAACACCAAACACAGTTTTGATGAGGGACAAGATCCCAAAATACATTTTAAGGAGCTTAAAAGCTCAAAACCAAATCCATATCTCATTCCCTCCCTCAAGCATTGGATTTAAAATAGTTTTCAGTCTTCAGCCAAGATCTTCAAGAGATCTAAGGAAAGAGAGAAAGATTGTTTGAAATAGCAGACCATAAGGTCTTTACAAAACAGATTTGGGAGGAAACCACCAAGACAAGATAAAAATGGTTTCTCCAAATATTTGAAAACAAGTTTCAGTCTCTTTCCCTCCTTCAATTGACATACACAGATTTTTTACTGAATCAAGAGTTACAAGAGATTGGAGAAGAAGGAAAGCTGAAACACAAAGAAAAGCTTTATAAAATTGATTTTAAGAGAAAACATCATTTGAAAACAATTTTCTTGAAACCTTTTGAAACCGCAAAGATAACCTATCTTTTTCTCTCACATTCTGGTCATAAGACATGTTTCAGTCTCACAGAACTCTGAACAAGATTAAGAGAGAAGAGGAGAATCATTGGTTTGAAACAACAAAAATAAAAGAGTCATACCAAGAGCAAACTGCTCTGATACCATGTTACTTTTGAGAGTATTGACTCATAACAAAGAGCAGAAACAATTCTCTGATTGTGTCTTGTGTTTAACATAACATGAACTCATTTCATAAACAAAAGACAATCAACACAATTTACATGAACTAAGGAGTTAAGTGAAGGTGTGACTCTCGTTAACAACCAAAGAAGAGTTTGAGTGGAGATTTGGGTAAGATTTAACAAGTAATGGTCTGCACAAAGGCAGACTCAATTCTCATAACCTGAA
>ASZH01045181.1:0-12582 GCA_000411075.1 Sisymbrium irio | reverse complement strand
TAAATTTTAAATTTGAAATTAACATAAATTTTAAGTTATTAAGTGTAAAATTAAAAAGAAAGAGATAAATTAGAAAGTACTAAATTTTGGAGGATCTAAAAAGTAAGACAAAAAAGTGTTAAATATTGAGATGACACATGTCACCTCCTCAGAGCTTCAATTGAAAAAACTTTATTTTAAAAATTAAAAATAAAAAGAACATTTTAAAAGTATTAAATTTGGAGGACACATAATGTAAAAAAAAGAGTGTGAAATATTTGTATAGTAAATTTTAGATTTGAAATTAACATAAATTAAAAGTCATTAAGTGTAAAATTTAAAATAAAGAGAAAAATTAAAAGTACTAAATTTTGGAGGATCTTAAAAATAAAAAAGTGTTAAATATTGGAAGGACACATGTCACCTCCTCAGAACTTCCTTTGAGGAAACCTTAATTTATTATATAAAAATTTGGAGGTCACATAATGTAAATAAAAAAGCGTTAAATATTTGTGTAATAAATTTTAAATTTGAAATTAACATAAATTTTAAGTCATTAAGTGTAAAATTGAAAATAAAGAGAGAAATTAAAAGGTAATAAATTTGGGAGGATCTAAAAAGTAAGAAAAAAAAAGTGTTAAATATTGGGAGGTCACATGTCACCTCCTTAGAGCTTCCATTGATGAGACCTTACTTTATTATATAAGATTTTGATTATATGCTATTAATTTCATATTCTACTTAGATGCAATTAATATTTATAATGTGTATTAATGTATAATCTTATTAAAAATGAATAGGTGATATGTCAAAATTTTAGAACCCCTAGTATGATGCGGATGAAGGAGAAGGGAGAACATATTATTTTATATATCTATATATATTAGATAATTTATGCGCTTCGCGCGGATTACTGTTTTTTCTTTAATATATATAATTTTTAAAAAAATTCTTTATTTTTTATTTCTTTTATATTTCATATTATTTAAAACTTTCGAGGTCTATTTGTTATAGTATTTTCTTTTTAATCGTTTTTATTTTTTCTCCCGATTTTCATTATGTGTATGTGATTTTTTTTCTTTTATTTTTTTTCTTAGCTTTTCACTTTTATAAAATATTTTTATTTTATATTTATTTCATGATTCAAAAAATGTGATGTATCTAAAATTTTCCTTAATTGATATTTGCAACTTTAAAAAATGTTGATATATTGTTACCATTTTATACATTTTGTATATTTTAAAATGTTAATTCTTGTTTTCACTTCCAATCTATTTTATTCACATTTGTGAGTATTTTAAACTATAAATGAGACAGATTTTTGTTTTAATTTCAAAATTCTCGTTCGTGTCCCAATTCTGTTAAATCTAGTTATTATGTATATGTAATTTTCCTTTTTATATATATAGATATAGATATGCATATTTAGATAATTAACTTTTCGTATTTTTATATTTTAAGAGTTTTCTTATTTTAATTAGAGTTAGGGATTTTGATATTTATTATAAATAACTGTTGAGACTTATTGTATTATTCACTTGTTGATTTTAATAAAAGAGTTTTGGCTTTTGAAAGATTAGTATTTTCTATCCCTTATTTTCGTTGAGATTTTTAACGAGTTTTAGAAATTTTTATTTTTTGGTATTTATTTAGCTCAAATCAATAATAGGCCCTAAAACTAAATATGAATCTTTGCATTTAAATCAATAATAGACCTTAAGAGTAAATATAAATCTTTGCATTTATCTAATTTCCGCTACATCATTAATACTCTTTCATATATTATGGTTAAGATAAATATGATTAAAAGAAAAATTTAATTCAATAGAATAAAATTAGTTAATTTATTAATGTTTTCCAAAACAAAATAGATATAGATAAAAAGTGAATCTCATTATCCAATCATTCGAAAGTTTCTGAAACCCACTTCTACTTCTCCCTCTACCATTTACAATCCTCTACCCTATCTCCTACACGTGGAACTACTCCTCTCTTCGTCTACTCTCTGCTCTCTCCTCTTTGATGAACCTTACAACATAATTATTGTTAGGTTATTCTAGAACAGTATCTAAATAATTAAAAATTAAAAATGTTTGATATAGTTAAATCATATAATTAAAAGAAAAATATTAAATTAATAGAAAAATATAGTAAGTGACAAAAAGTGTTTAGAGACAGTCTCTAAAATCTCTCTGCAGAGAACCAAGTTCTAAACATTTCACCATTATTAATCTCTTTTTATATTAAACTAATTTTTAAAACTTTGTCTAGAAACTGCAATAATCCTGGTCTAAAACCAGTTCCAATTCTCTACCTTCTCTTAGTTGAAGCTGTCGTTGTTTTTATAATCCCAAGATTCTGTTTGAAGTTGTTGTCCTTGTTATGATCCCAAGCTCTGGGTTTCTTCATTCTTCCCCAAGAATCCTGATTCCATTTATAACAATGCTGACCATCCCATTAGGTTTCTGGTTTACTCGTATCGGTATTCTCCTCGTTGATCCCTTAAGCGTCTCGCCATCCTGTTCTCCAGCCTTGTCGGCTATACTGTCCAGATAGAAGTATCAAAAATCATGACATGCTCTTCCCCTTCTTCTGTTATTGGGTCTGGACCACGTTCAAGATCAAGAATCAGTTCGGTGTCAACTTGAGCATCTCAATCACCATCATCAATGTAGACATCAAGATCAGGTAAAGGTGAGTCACAAAAAAACTCCATTTACCTCTGCCTAGTACTGGGATTTAGCCTTCTTAAATGCGTGTTCTCCCGGTGAATCGTCACATTGGTCCACTCTAACGTATAGATGCATAAACTGCTTCGCTTCTAGAACTTTCGACCATTAAACTGAACCAACCTTGCACATAAATCTTTCTCCCACGCAGGAACACACTGTTTGTAGTTAGCAGCAGAAAGACACAAAGAATCTTTAAGGTTAAAATAACTCTGTTCTGAAATTATTCTCCAAAGTCCAAACAAATTAAAGTTGATTGCTTTTTTGGTCACTAACGAAGTTGTAAAATTAATCAAAGTTAGGTCAAACCCTTATTAACCATTAACTACTGAAAAACTATTGTCCTCGTTCATGAATTAGGACATAGAATTAAGAAAGACACATACAGAACCTCACGAACCTAACAGAGATGAAGTCAATTAGTATTACTGTTATGAGGAACACGAAAAGCCTATTTTCAATTGTAGACATATTCAACAAACACTAATCTTGCATTTTAAAAAAGCTATACATTCTTATAAATTACACAGATCCTCAAGTAAATCATAATCAAACGAATGAGTTGAAAACAGATAACAAATAGATATGTTTTCGAATCAACCATACTAAATTGGAAAAAAAACGAAGTCATGATTCATACAGCCTTTATTAATCTGTGGATAATTCACAATCACGGAAAGAAAGAAAGAAATAAAAACTGTACCAAACGTTATCGAGGAGTGGAAGGCGAGTAGTGCGGTGGGGAAGGTGATGCGGTGGATCAGTATTATGATATGCCATGAGCTCTATGAGAACTCTTCCGTGCCAACATTTGCAATTTCCGCATCTTTTTCCTCATATTCCTGTAATGTAAACCACATTCTTCGATCAGAAACAGCTAACAGAAACAGAAAATACAAAATATAGATTGTCTATCCTCTGAATCAAGATAAACCGTCCAACTCTACACTACACACATGAATAGCGAACAAACTAACAATATTTGGATTTTGAATATGACCAGATACATGTTTCGTTTGTGCCACAAGTTACTCTGAAGCCAAAAGACTAAACTAAAATTGATTTTCAGCAAGTTGATCTCTTATGCAACACCCCAAACCCTTGCCCCATTAAAACTGGTCTTTTGAACTCATGATAGTTGTGTGCCACAGTGGCATAAGTGCACGTGTGTGTATAGTTGTGTGTATAGCCTTCATCACTCAGATCGAGAAACCTAACCGCATTTTTGAACGATATATATATATATATATATATATAAGCTGTTTTATAATCTAAATTCTTTAACGCTGCAAAAAAAAATGAGAACAAAAAACATTGAGAGAACTTCGTATAATTTGCATTGGTTGTAAAGAAACTGAGACTATTTCTTCTTTCTTTTATTGACTCACACTCATTCTATAATTACACTATACAATTCAACTAAAAGAAGAGAACAAACAAACGTACTTATTTATGTTCTGCTATGAAGTTTGGCTCTTCCCCGCCGACAAAGGTACTCATCGCACATAGAAGACGTTCCCCAATCTTTCCTTGGTCTCAATATATCCTCTGTAAAAGTCGATCCAGAGGCTCCAATGAAGACGCTAGAGATGCATGGCACATATTGTTTTATCCAGCATTACATCCACCTACACATTGCCAAAACAGAAAAGAAGTCTAAGTGATTTGGTTTTAAGTACCATAGACAAATTTTAAAAGAATGTCAAAGAAGGAGAAACATTGAGATTCTCTTTACCTGAGAGTCATCCTCTATACAAAATTTTATACTTTCTGCGGCATCTGTTGAAATATATTTCACACCACCGTTGGATCTTTCCACCATCTGAGCAATAAAGAGCTCGTTCGCATCCACTTACACACTGAAAAAAAAAGCCTGGTCAATAACTCATGAAGATGATAATATAGAATTTTATCATATCCCATGTTTGATAATGTCAGACCATGATATATTGATATTGATAGTTATTCAATGCAATATATTATTCATCCATAAGCTGTCACTTCTGTTCAAGAGTAAGCAAATGAAAATCGTATAGAACTAAGGAAAAATCAAACGAGGTCTAAAAAGATTTCTATGCTTTGGTTTCAACCATAGTGTAAAAAGACTCAGAAGAACAAGCCGTGAGATTCTTACATGTGAGTCACCTTTTATTTGATATGCAGTCCCATTTTGTGGCGTAGACAGGTGTCACACGAATTCAGTTTTCTTGTTGTATCAAGAATGGTTTTTTCTTTTTGGTTTGGAGAGAAACCGACTTATCCCCATTCTTATAATAACGAAAACGCATAGTTTCAGTAACCTCATTGGTTTCCTCCACGTTTCTGCATCATCATCACCACCAGATCCTTCCCCTTCTTCAGTTTCATTGTTTGTGGTACCTATGTTTCTGTCAATACAGTCTTCCTCTTCAGCTTCTTTTTCGTCAAGAATATGATGAGTGACCTTCAAAAGCTGTACACCGCACCCTTTCACGTTCCAGGTTTTACCATGGGCTTTGAAGTCAAACACAAGCTCACTGAAAGTTGCTTCTTTAGCTTCAGGGCAATCGTTGTTTAGTGAGAAACTATCTTCAAATAGATACATATGATCTGTATCTCTAAGTAGAGCTGGCATATGGAGCTGTTTTGATTCATTTAGAACAATGATGCCACTCTGTTTATACCTGATGCGACATGACACACACAGCAATGAATTATCATCCTCTTCATCATCATCATTGTGGTCCTCGAGATTAATATTGCATTTTGAAAGCAGAATGCAAGCTTTAAATGTGAAGCTTGGAAGAAGAGGTGGCCTTGGATTCAAATTGATAATTAGGAAACCTGAAGTAGCTCGGTGAGTGAAGCGTGCCGGAACTTCTACACCCGGTAAGAGCGCATATCTGCAAGATGATGTCTGGATGAGCTCTCTCGCTTCTTGATCCAGGTTGATGCAGTTAGCAAAATTTAGACAAATCTCTGGATTTTGAAAAGAGCAGTCTATTCTCTTCAAGGATTCACAATTTTCTGCGTCTGGAGAGGAAAGCGAACCCGGAAGTAGTGGAAGTGCTACGAGGTTTCTACATTCTCTGATGTCAAGCTTAGTTAGGCGGGAGAGACTGCTGATGCAATTTGGAATAATAGTCTTGAGACCATTACCCCGAAAACATAATGATATTGGAGATGTAAAAGCCTCTTCGGGTAGACACATCCGCAAAATGTAGTGAACATTAAAGTCTGATCGTAATGTCCAACTAAGTTCCAAAGAACGTCTAACATGTAGCCTCTCGATTGCTGCATCAAAAGAGCCACCATCACCGTCAACACTTTCGCCATCATCATCATCATGATGTAACCACTCGATTGCTGCTTCAAAAAAGCCACCATCACCATCACCACTTTTGTCATCTTCTCCACCAACATTACCCACGTCTTCAATCTCATTATCCGTACCATCATCTTCATCATCATCCCCATGAATGCCAAATATACTCAGACCAAGAAATTGAAGATTCTCCAACTTTGAGATATTTGGAGATATATTTTTCAGTTTCTTGCATCCATACATAATTAGTTTACACAGACGGAAAAGATTCTCAATCCTTGGAGGAATGTCCTTTATCCCTGTCTTGCTCAACTCCAACTCTACAATCCTGTCAGGAACATTTGGAAACTCCTTGAGGCTTCTGCACCCTGACATATCCAAACTATAAAGAAAAGACCAAGAGATGATTGATGAGGGGACTTCCTCTATTGCAGTATCTCTCAGATTGAGTGTCTTGATACTTGTTGAAATGTCTGGAAACGTTTTCAACCGTGTGCATCCCTCCCCCAAGAGAAATTTCAGAGAGAGATTTCAGGTTGATGTTGGCAGGAAGCGTTTCTAAATTTACACATCCACTCATGCTCAACACCGGCAGTTTGTGAAGGCTCCCAATAGAGGAGGGGAGTGTCACCAAACTCTCGCAACCACTGAGCTCCAGTCTCTCGAGATATTCTAACTTACCTATAGAAGTGGGGAGTTCCTCCAAACTTGAGCAATAGTAAAGGTCCAAATCTTGAAGATTTGTGGCATTGCCAATGGAGAAAGGGAGTTTCTTCAATATGCTGCAACTGCCAAGCTTCAATCTCTTAAGCTTAGTAGCATTTCCAATAGAGTTGGTGAGCTCTAGAAAACTTGAGCAGCAATTAAGATTTATTTCCTCGAGATTAGTGGCTTTTAAGAGATTCGGAATCTCTTTCAGATCCTTAGAGTCACTCAAATCCATCAGCTTGAGACATTGGAGTGGCTATTAAAAATAGAAGACATGATTGGTATCTTTTTAGAGAAGTGATTAATTGTAATTTATGAATAATTCGATACACCAAAAATGCATACTACTTACATTGATTCCCTCCCAAAGTTTGCTTTGGCGCATGACAAGTTCAACAAGAAACTCGCCAGAGAACTCAGAAGGCCAAAATCTCATTGGAAAACAATCCCAATATAATAATCTGAGTTTGTTGGGTAAACAGTTGAGGCCTTCGGGTAAGCATATATTGTTAGAGTGCACTGCTAACAATTGGAGATTATTCATCCCGTCGAAAGCTTTTTCGCTTATTTGGATTTTCTCTCTGTCTAGAGGTTCGAACATTATGCCTAGAACAGTTCCAGTACCCTGATTTAAAAAGAACAAAGTTTCAGCTTAAAACCAAGGAAACACAAGATTATGTGAGGAAAAAAATACTTAACAGCATTTTCCTTAAATAAATCACAAATCTCCGAGCTATCCATCAAAAACTGTCTCTTTCCAGGCTCATCAAAAGACTGTTTACACACAATTTCTCTACCCAATTGTTGCAATAAACAACCAAAAATCCATCGTCTATAGATATAAGAGATTTTTGAGCTAAGACTTCAAGTCCATGGTTAACCTCTAACCCGCTTTCTGCAAGAATACTTTTAAAGCGTTCTATACAGAAACCATCAAAGCCTATTATCTCGAACTCAGTAAAGAAACACGCAATATACAGAAAAAGAGTTTTATCCTTTTCACTTAAGATATCATAGCTAAATCTTAAAGTTGATTCAATTTCTCTGTCAAGGCTAGACCGGAGCCTTGGCATAGCGTCTACCCACTCATCCATTGACATTCCTCGTAGATACGATCCCAAGACTTTCAGGCCTAGAGGAAGATCACCAGCAAGCCAAGTGACTTCGTAAGCAAGCGCTTCAAAACCATCGTATGGAAATTTCTGACCAAAAGCATATAGGCAGAAGATTTGAAGAGACTCATCTTCAGTTGGATACTTCATCTCATAAATATGATTGATCCCATGTGCTTTCAAAACTCTTCTATCTTCCGTTGTAATGATAATCCTACTTCCGCATCCAAACCATCCAGGCTCGTTGGCCACTGCATTCAGTTGCCACAAGCAATCCACTTCATCAAGAACAACCAACACTTTCTTGTCTCTCAGCTTTTGTTGAGCCACTCCGAAATGACGAACCTCAATATCCTTTTGGTTGACAATTTGAGAGAGTAACTGCTTCTGCAAACACAACTTCAACTGATAGTCATCACCATAAGAGAGTTGTTCGTATAAAGCTCTGACAGTGGCTGTCTTACCAATCCCAGCAGGACCCACAATCCCTATCATCTTAACCTCGTCAGATTGTAGGTTTAACAACAAGTTGATCTCCGTGATACGAGGTCCTATGCCAATAAAGTTATCAAAATCCCTTGATGTGGTAATGAATTCCAACACACCCATAACATCTACGGCAATTTTGCTGATCAAATCAGCTTCGTTGTCCCTAACCAGAACAAAAAATAAACTAATAAATAAATAAATAAAAACTTCTATTACAAGAATAGAACAAAAAAAAAATGCAAGTGGAAGTAAAAGTGAACGAACCAGTTGCGACAGTGATAACCAGCTATACTTGCCACATCCTTGAGTGCTTGACTCCATCTCTGCTTCACCTCTTTTGTTTTTCCAACACATGTTTTCTTAAAAGCACTTCCGAAATGTCCGGTCTGCTTCCTCACATCAGATGGATCCACGTCATAGAAAACAGTCATCACTGTTTGTTGATGCTCTTCCTTGCACTTCATGATCTCCACTAGCTCATCCAAACACCAGCTTGAAGAAGCATAGTTAGTGGAGAGCAAGACAATGGCAACCCTTGATTCTCTGATCGCTACTATGAGCTCAGGACCGATAGATTCGCCTCGTTTTATATCATTATCAATGAAAAGCGTGATTCCCTTGCTTCTGAGCTCTTTCACAACGTGACTGAGAAACCCTCTGCGGACGTCTCCTCCACAGAAGCTCGGGAAGACTTGGTATATCCAATTACGAGACAGAGATGAAGAAGAAGACGAAGAAGAAGAAAAAGCCATTAATGGGAGGATGAAGAAAATGGAGAACAGAACCAATGAAAGAAGGGATGATAACCACAGAAAAGAGCCAAAGAGATAATAATTCATGAAAAGTTTACTTGATTTACTATTTACTAAAGGAGAGGAAGATTAATGGATACTTCGTTTGAAAGACTTCATTGCCCCACTTATGACAAATTTTATATATTTTTTATTGAGACTGTAGAGTAAAGAAAAAATTAACTAATCTTTTGAAAGACACAGTGTTGGAGAAGAGAATGTAAAGATGGATCTTCGTATAATTTAAGTGCCTTGCCAAGAAGTTCCATTATATTTGCACACTTCCTTGATTGTTTCCAGGAAGAAAAAATGCAACTTCTCATTCGAACAGAATGAATATTCAAACAACAAGTAAGGGATGTAAAAAGGTTGTGTTTAGACGATAAATTACCTTCTCTGAAACCGGTCTTGAACCTGCGAGGTACATTGCGAAGATACCTCATCCTTCCAGTTCCGGTAGTCTGTCTACGGATGGCCTTCACACTCCAGTTGTCTATCCACAAAAATAGACACACCAATCAGAATTTGCATATTACACAAAATTCAAAACATACAGTAATAGAAGAAACAGAGAAGCTTCACGAGATGTGCAAGTTCCTAGAAATAAACTCAACAAGCAATATGACTTGTTTCTGCTACTTGCATCACATCTACAACTATAAAATCACAAGTTCTGCTGTAGAGCACATACATTCACAGAAAAGCTCTCAGCCACTAAAGCTATCTCTATGCCAAAGGAGGCCAGACAAAAATATGACAGGAGAAAACGTTCGATACATTTAATCAAGAGAGAAAGAGAGAGAGAGATAAACCTTTCACGCTTCATCTTCTTTCAACTTGGCAATATGGATCTTTTCAGTACAAACTTCAATTTTCTTTCTCAAGTGATCCATTGCTTTCAACAACAACAAAAGCAAAGGAAGAGAGGTAAATTAATCAGCCGTTCCATGAAGCAAACTAAACAAAAAAAACACGCATCTCCTCAATGTATCTATAAAACATTATAACAACGTAAGGTTGCATCATCTTCTCAATATAATCGAAACAGAACTCATAGATCTCCTAACACAGATTCTAGTATTCTCTATAATACGAACACAAGGAGAAGAACACAAGCCACCATCACCATCACCACATTGATACACACTACATTCCTTTTTTTCAAATATAACAAAATTGATTCCACCAATTACTTCCTCAACTGAAGTTGCTATTCCTCGATTATCTGATTTCCAGAAAAAATTAAAAAAAAAAAAAATCACCAAAACGGAAATCACACGAACGCAATACATCCAAAGAGAGAGAGATAATTAACTGAACACCTTCTCTGTGTAAGAGAGATTATCTCAATTCCATCTCCTCTATCAATATATATAATCGGTCTATACGGGTTTATAATAATTGATTTAGATTAATTGGTTTACTTGGTTCCGTGGAAATACCAACTCGAACAGGCTGTGATGACACTCAAGCAAGGGGATCTTGATCTTTCCACATACTTCACCAAGAAGAAGACGTCGTAGGAGCAGTTGGCTAACATGAAGTCCAGTATGATCAAGTCAAGGAGTTACTTGACGATGCTGAAACAAGCAGGGCCATTCATTTTCCCGTGGGATTGAATTATAGTTTTAACTACATTTGTGGCTAGGATTGAATGACATATACAACATTTTTGATCAAGATGAAAGTCAGAGGGTTTTGGTTTTGTGGACAATGCTCCTCGCTATGTTCCTAGCTCCATAAGCATTCCAGATTCAAGCTGTTTTTCCTGATTCAAATTCGATTCTTACAGCTCATGGAGGGTTGAGTAAGCCGAAGTGTTCTCATTGCTTTCTTCAGTAAGCGTCTAGTTTCCATAACATTCTTCTTTGGGAACTCTTTGCAGTGTGTGAACTCTAACTATATATGCCGTCGAGTAGACAGTTCTATGCTAATGTTTTCAACTAAAGAATATCTTCTAAATGAGTATACGCGCACTGAAGTTCTCTAAACCTAATTACCTGTAAGGACAGCACCTTCAACTCAAGGAGATTAAGTCCAACCTTTTCTTCAACGGCTTATTGACGTATTCTATTTTTAAATTGTTTTTGAGCCACTAAACATCATCTGCATATTGACCTTTGTCTCGCCTTTTGCGTTTTCCTTATGAGAAGTTTCCTCAGGTGTGCTTTGTTACGTGGCAGCTGCTTCTTCTTCAGCTACTTGTTTCTGGCTACACTCTGCCACAACAATTTGAACAACAGTTTGAACTGTTATTGTTCTCTGCTCAAATAATAACAGTTTGAAATTTACTTTAAACAATTGAAAGCAAGAGATGACTTTACCAACAATTGTTTCTTGGCTACACTAGTAGTGTTCACGCTTCTAGTTATCGGACTGTTATCCATCTGTGAACAAGAAGATTGTAGCGCAACATTAAAAATTAACTAACGTAAGAATTGTCTGGAAAAGGCATAATCTCTGCAAAGAGGAGTACCATCATTGCCTGTAAGACTAAGAAACATTTTTGAAATTTTCATTTACGGTTTTATAAATAAAAAAAGTCTTCTCAATTTCTAATTATTTCCATCCATGAAGTTCTTATAGTGATACTAATGTTTTTTCATAATTCTTTCTATTTGCGCAACAAAGAAACATAAATTCTATCAATATACACTATTTTTCAACATCCCCATTGCTGAACTCTCAATATAACAACTAGAAAGGAATAAAAAATTCAAGGAGAAAAAGCTGGGCAAAAACTGACGCTATTCTGAGAATATCATTACGCAACAACATGGGAGAGTGGTCTCCTATCAGTTAACAGAAAATGTCAAAGTAATGTATAGAAGACCAAAAAATCATGAAACTTGCAGCAGCAGAGGAAGAAACAATACCTTGCAATTATACCAACTTTTTCTGACCTTTAAATGCTTCAGGGAGTTCAAGTTCTTGTATAATCAATACAATATGAGTTAATGTATAAAACCTTTGGAATATCGAGAGTTTAAGAAATCTTATAATGATTGAGCAAAGACTAATGGGTCACATCTATGTCAAAAACCAAGGACTAAGCATACAAATACATAAAAAACTTAAGGAAGAAAAGTTAGATTGATTACAAAACACCTGGAATAATGTTGGTCACATTTTGATTTGTTGTAATCAATTGAGAGTTAACGGTCCATAACCGGACCGGTCTAAACCTGGCCGGCTCATTAGTACTTAGGCATGTAAAAGAGATTTTCCTATTTCTTATTAGAATTAAACTTAAGGAAATTTCCTATTCCTTATTGGATTAGGAATTGTACTCTTTTCTATTTACTATGTCATGTATTCATTATAAATAGAGACGCCTAAGGCTATGAATAAACACAACACATTAGACAAAATATCTCTCTCTCTTTCTCAACACGTTATTAACACGAGTTTGCTTTTCACATAAACCCTAGTTTCCTTTTTCTTTCCCCGGCGGCCACAACTTTCCTTTT
>ASZH01045180.1:0-12532 GCA_000411075.1 Sisymbrium irio | reverse complement strand
TTGCAAATAAAAACCCGTCGCCGCCACTGTTGGGCCTCTTAGGTGTCCCATTGCCGCCTCGTATATGCTTCACGAAATTTCCGTTATAGGTAGCCGCTATGTCCGGCGTGGTGAACTCCCCGTTCCCGGCGGACGGCCATCCGGTCTCAGACACCACCATCGGTAAATTTTGCACACCTTCCTTCTCCATTGCCCACACGAACGCGTCAAACATGGCATCAAACATGTTTGAATATCCCAAGGGTCCGTCTTGGACCACGACGGCCTCGCTGTTGAAAACGGCATAGTCGAGATGAATGTTCACTGGGTCGGATGCGTATGGGAAGTAAGTGTAGATGTTGACGAGGATTGGCGTACTTGTTTGAGACAAAAACTTAAGCACCGGGGTGAGTTGCTCACTCGCCTGGGACGTGAACATTCCTGCGGAAGGTGGATATGACTGTCCGAGGTTCGCCATAGACACAACGGTGCTTATCGAGATCGGAAGATTCCTCGACTTAACGAGGTTGGTGAGAGACTCCATGACGGGAAGCACCTGAGGACCAAGCGGTCCGGGGATGACTTCGTTGCCGACGGTAATGAAGGCGATGTTGACGTCTGCTAAATAAGGCTCGATGTTGGTCGCGAACCAGCCTTTAACAGCTTCTTCGCTAGCTGCAAGAGCAGCCAAATCTTGGTCCTTAACGCCTACCGTGACTCCAATATCTTTGTTACCACGCAAGGCATCAAGAACCCCAGTGTTTGGGTCGAATATTCGGATTTTAGTGATTCCTATGGACTTGTAAAGGCTAATAACCTGAGGCGGCGACGGTAGGTTGTTTCCAAGAAGGCCATAGTTTAAGCCGACGACGTTTGCCGTTGCCATGTTTATGGAACTTAGCAGAATTGCCATGCACGAGAGCAGGAACAATGAAGTTTGTTTCAGACAATTCATAGTGAACATTGTGTCTGCAAAATCAGTAGCTTTATAGATAAATATTATTATATTATACTAACTTCGAAAAAAAACACAAAATTCGAATGAATGTATATAGAAGCGATCAATAGATCTTTTACCTGTGTGAAGAAATACGAATAAACCAAGCTTTTCTTTTGATTGTGTCATTGCATGTGAATAGGTCTGTCTATATTTATACACATTGAGATTAAACTTTCTATATTATTGATGTCATTAAAATTGTAAAATTGCTTACTTATTTGTGTCTTTTTTTGGCGTTCTTTACTGATCTGTTTATGGTGTTTTACCATTTTTGTATGTCTTGATATGATACTTTTCCTTATATAAAATTAGAAGTTATGTGGATGACATAAACAAAACAGGAAAATCTATCTACGAGGCTAATAATAATAGAGATTTGCACTTTTGCAGGAATGCCTTTTCCAGCCCTTATATATGTACAAAAATTAACTATTATTATTTACAAATTGTATTCTGTAAAAGGGAAATAATGCTATAAATAAATATGTATATTAATAATAGTAATTTATATGAAATGTAATTTATATGAAATCAACATTAGCTCTAAAATAATTTTATTCTCTATTATTTATTTATGATATATAGTGCCTCAATCCAAAAAATATGAAAGAGTTAAACACACTTTATTAGTGCATGTATGATAACATATTTGTCCTATGATCTGCTTCCTTTAAACTAAGGGTGAAATATAAGAGAACATATCCTTGAGTCTAAGGTATCCAAATCCAAATTTGGAGATTTTCAAATTCAATTTGTAGTTTGAACATTGCCGAAGTTCCACTATTTTGTCTGTCTACCGTCGGTATTAAAGAATCACTGTTGGTATGTTTACTCAAACCTGTATTCCATTTAACTTATGGAACTAATTAATGTAATTTGGTATAGTCAAACCGTAAACAATATAGTAGCATAGAATGTATTCGTACACCTTTTTGCACAAACAAAGTCAAGACTTGTGAAGAACCAGAGAAGCAGCGGATGCAGAAATCACGCCATAGAGTTTGTTCAAGTCGTTAAAATGAAGTTCATGCAATAGTCTTCTTGATTCTGTAACTTCTGTGAACACGGAAAATCCAAACTTGTAATAAACCCTATTAAAGAAAATTAGAAAATATATTTTCAAACGCTATTATAAAAGCAAAATCCAAACTCAACTTAATGTCATCGTTAAACCTGACTTTTGTCCCACGCTAATACAAAACCTTAGAGATGAACCGGATATAGACTAAATCAAGAATCCAAAAATAAAGAATCTAAAAATCAAAACAATTTGTAGATGGGCTCAAATTAGTAAGCTCATATAATCCAAAATGCTGTTAAGTTCCAGCTGGTTTCTGATTCTCGTTAAAAGTGGCGAATAGATACCCATCAATGCTACAGTTTGGTCTATTCGGTGTCCTTTTGCCGCGATATCCGGCATGGTAAAGCGCCCCTTCCCGGCGGACGGCCATCCGGACTCAGACACCACCATCGGTAAATCATGCACGCCTTCCTTCTTGTGTTGTACGTAATCTCCTTAATTTAGCTATTATAGTTTCTTCTTCTTGGTTAATCCCTACTAGAACTTGCGCAGTGTGGTAGAAAAGAATATGTCCACTTTGACGCAAAGGATTTGGAATCCGGGAAAAACATTTCAAACCTTAGCTCCAGCTGATGGATCAATACCTCAAAGGATTAGATTTTATGTCGATACAACAAGATTTTGGTTACCCAAAAAGGCGTCATTTGTTTAAAAACCAAACTACTATAAAATGGGTACGAGGCTTGGTTATTCCCTACTTCCCCTAACAAGTGAAAACCATTAGAGCTATTGACAACCAAAACTCTTATAAGAAAGTAAAAATTTAATACTTGACAATATTATTGAGGATCGAAAGATCTTAACCCGGGCTCAATTTTTAGACTATCCCAAATGGCATATATGTACTATTTGGCCTCGTACGCGTACCTTACTGTTTCTCACAAACTTCACAAAGTTACTACTACTAAAACCATTAAAAAGTGAGTGTTACTCTAAATCTTGATCATATGATACGACTTCTGCTTTCGCACTTCTTTGATTATGAGAAGAAACATATAAAATGAGTGTTATTGTGGATCTTGCTAGATCTCATCTCACTCTATTATTACAACTATTAGAGCATTATTTAATTATAATGCTTTTGGATTCTAAGAATCAAGAATCTAAAATCAAAACAACTTGTAGATGGGCTTCATATCAGTAGGATAGTACAACCCAAAGTTTTGTTCAGTCCCAGCTGGCTTCAGATTCTCATTGAATGTCGCAAAGAGAAACCCATTAATGCTACTATTTGGCCTCTTTGGCGTTCCTTTACCGCTTTCCACATGCTTGACAAAATTTCCATTGTATATAGACGCAATATCTGGCGTTGTTAAGTTCCCGTTACCTGCGGAAGGCCATCCGGTCTCAGCTACTACCATGGGTAAATCCTTCACGCCTTCTTTCTCCATTGCCCACACGAACGCATCAAATATCACATCGAACATGTTTGAATAACCCAGTTGTCCGTCTTGGACCACAACAGCATCGGTGTTGAAGATAGCATAATCAAGATGAATGTTAGCAGGATCAGCCGCGTAGGCAAAATAAGGGTAGATGTTAACAAGGATAGGCGTGCTCGTTTGAGACAAGAATTTCAGCACAGGAACGAGTTGTTCGCGCGCTTGAGTCGTGAAATCTCCAGCAGAAGGTGGATATGACTGGCCAAGATTGGTCATAGCCACTGTGGTACTGATCAAGATCGGGAGACTCCTCGACGTGACGAGGTTGGTGAGAGATTGCATGGCAGGCAGCACGTGAGGGCCGATTTCTCCTGGGATGACTTCGTTCCCGACAGTAATGAACGTAACGTTGACGTCAGCTAAGTAAGGCTCGAGATTAGTCACGAACCACGTGTTAACAGCGTCTTCGCTGGCAGCAAGAGCCGCTAAGTCTTCGTTCTTAACGCCTACAATGACTCCAATATCGCGATTCCCGCGGAAGGCGTTCAAGACGTCCGTGTTAGTGTCGAATATTCGAATATTAGTAATGCCTAAGGACTTGTAGAGGTTGATAACTTCAGACGGAGGCGGGAGGTTGTCTCCGAGGAGGCCGTAGTTCAAGCCAATGTTTGTCGCTGCGTAGACAATGCCACCATTGTAGATGAAAAGGAGTACCATGCACGAGATCACGACGAACGATTTTTTAGGACAATCCATAACGGCACGTGTGTCTGCAAAAGTAGTACTATTAGATATCGAAATGATAATTTACTTTAAATGCACATACAGTTTTCTTAATTATGTGCGAGACATCATAGGCATCTTACTTGTCTAAAGAAAAGAAACGAGGGAACCAAACCAAAGTTGTTTCTCTTCTTCCTCTTCTTTTGTTGTTGCAGGACATATGTTGTAGGTATGTATAATTTATATATGTCTTTGGGTGTGTATCCTATTTTATTAAATTTGCTAAAATAGTAAGATTTGAGGTTTAGAATAAAAATATTAGTAAACGTTTTGATTCTATCTGTTTCTTGGGGGGTCATTTTTAGTTTCTATCAAACCTATTTACAAATTTGCTAATTTTTAGTTTAGTATTTATTTTGTCTAACTCAAAGTACTCAAATTGTTGCTCTATAAATAAACTGAAATATATCTAGAACGTCTATGAAGCGAACTTCTAGATTCACCCTATAGTAAATAAAATAAAAATATCATGTACTGCGAATATTTTAAATTGATAACAGGTCAACTGCCTCGAGTTTGTACGTAGACTGGACATGTTATTTGAGATTAATTTATGCTCGCAGCATTAGACTTCAAATTAAAATCGCTTTAAAATTTTCAGAACTACCTAAGCTATATACCAAGATAAGGACAAAATTATACAACAACAGTAAATCATGTCGACTCTCTTGAATGAAATAATTAGCATACGATGCAACGGCTAAGCTGTCAAACTAATTAACTCGTATCTTACAAGATATTCCTTCTGCGATTATGATATTTTTGTACTTGTATGAGATGATCCGACAACAGGAAAGTCAAGAATTTTGTACTATTTATCAAGATAATGAACTGAAGATAGTTTAAGAATAAGAATCTGAAAATCAAAACAACTTGTAGATGGGCTTCAGATTAGTAGGCTCATATAACCCAAAGTGCTGTTCGGTTCCAGCTGGTTTCTGATTCTCGTTAAAAGTCGCGAATATAAACCCATCGATATTACAGTTTGGCCTCTTGGGTGTCCCTTTACCACTTTTCACGTGTTTGACAAAATTTCCATTGTATGTAGCCGCGATATCCGGCGTTGTGAGGTTCCCGTTACCGGCGGAAGGCCATCCGGTCTCCGATACCACCATGGATAAATCTTTCACGCCCTCTTTCTCCATTGCCCACACGAAGGCATCAAAAATAGCATCAAAGATGTTTGAATACTGCATTGGTCCATCCTCGACCACGACATCTTTCGTGTTGAAGACGGCATAGTCGATACTTATGTTGACGGGGTTGGAGGCGTAAGCGAAGTAAGGGTAGATGTTGACGAGGAATGGTGTTCTTGTTTGAGTCAAGAATTTCAGCACAGGAACGAGTTGTTCACGCGCCTGAGGCGTGAACATTCCCGCGGAAGGTGGATACGACTGTCCGAGGTTCGACATAGCCACAACGGTGCTTATCGAGATCGGAAGACTCTTCGACTTGACGAGGTTGGTGAGAGATTGCATGACGGGAAGCACTTGAGGACCGAGTGGTCCGGGGATGACTTCGTTGCCAACGGTAATGAACGTGATGTTGACGTCAACTAAGTAAGGCTCAATGTTAGTTGCGAACCAGCCCTTAACAGCTTCTTCGCTGGCGGCAAGAGCAGCCAAGTCTTGGTCCTTGATGCCTACGGTGAGTTCGATTTCGTGGTGGCCGCGTAAGGCGTTAAGAACTTCCGTGTTTGGGTCGAAGATTCGGATTTTAGTGATGCCTATGGACTTGTAAAGGCTAATAACATCGGACGGAGAAGGGAGGTTGTCCCCGAGGAGACCGTAGTTTAAGCCGACGTTCGTTGTTGCCACGTCTATGGGACCGTTGTTTTTATAATTGACAAGAGTTGCTATCCACGAGAGCAAGAGTAGGAAAAGCTTTTTAAGAGAAGGACAGTCCATGGTTTTAAATCGGAGACGTCAAGCTTGTTTCTCTCTTTAGGTTTCGTTGGTAAACAATATGTTAGAGATACGTGCAGTATATACAAGTATGCGAGATACACTTTCTATATTATTGATATTACTAAAATGTAAAGTTGCAAAACAATCGTGGTGTTGTTTACTTATCTGTTTACAAAGTTGTGTGTTTTTCCATTTACCAATTAGAATCTCGATTTTTTGTTCTCTCTCTAAATGATAAGTTTACATAAATAAACTGAAAATCTATGTAGTTGACAAATACAAATCTTGAAAGGAAAAAAATATCGATAGGCTAATAGATGCAGCATACATCCGAGCTTTAAGATGGAGCTCCAGGAGCTCAGCTCCTAAACCTCACAGTACTTATAAAAATGAAATAATAATATCTCTATTAGTGCTTTAGATATTTTTTTTATATTGAATAATTAAAAAAATAAAAATTGGTATCCGGAAGCAATCAAAATCAAACCGTACTTGACAAATAAATTTTGCAGGTTCTGTCGTTTTCGGACGGAGCCTTATTTACCCGACTGACATGTGCATAATAATGCACTTTCTCAGTTTCTCTAACCAGTTGGAAGTTTTAACGTAACGAGAATACACCCCATGTCACGCGTGTGAGAAGAGAAGTAAGAAGGTACAGTTTTACTGTTTTACACTTTTACTGATAAATTTCGTTCGGTTTGGTGACTCAGGGATGATTTTGAAATTTTTGGTCCCAACAGTAAAAAACACATTGGACGTTACTTTTCTAGACTTCTAGTTCTAGTGTTAACATTGACCATACTATATCGCCACTAGTAGTTTTTCGATAGTTACCAAACATTCGTTAGCATTCATATAAAGATGAGCCCAAAAAAATTAAAATTTGAGGAACACTGGAACAGACAAAAGAAGAAGAAGATACGGTAATTGAGTAAAGCAGACAACGTTATATATATCTTCCAAGCTTTAGCAATTTTTTGTAAGGAAGAAATTACGAAACCTCCATAAACATATTCCACAGTTGATATTTAAGATTTGTGTGAGGCACAAGGAGTACCTGTGGAAGTAATTCTCTTTGAAAGAAAGAGAAGAATTGCTTGAGCTTGGAATAAATTAAAAAACGGTATACCGAGAATGAGAAATCAAAAAACACAAAACCGTTTTGATGAACAAGATTTTTAAGACGATGGTTACAAGTATTGTTCATGTATCCTTGCCCTGTTCTCTTCCCACCACAGCCTAGCGTGCATCTCCCCGAATCTCTCTCGGCTGCAATCCAAAAGAAAACACAGTTTGAGTGACACTTTTTTTACTGAGGGACCATCGATGAAACTTTTAATTTTTTGTTTGGTTTACCTGAATCTGACTCTTCTAAGCTCTCTTTTCCCACCTGGTAAAACTTTAATGGTGATATAAACGCCAGGCTCATCTTGCTCCACCCATTCGTTCTGATCAACATCACTCGCATTGCTTACCGACATTTCCTCTGACCGGTCTGCGTCTCTCGACGAGCTGCTTCTTATGGAAGCATCCATGGAAGAAGTTTCTGTTTTGGCTCCGCTTATGCTTGAGAGTTTAGGAGTTGAGTTCAGTAGACCAGAGTCGTAAAACTGCTGGCTTTGCATCGAACTATGGTCTAGTGAATCAGAGGATGAGTAAGCCGCCAATCCAACTGGACGATGGATATTACGAGGCAGCCGTTCTTTGTTTAAAGGCGGTGTTGCAGGAGTATCCTCTGGATGGTACTCCACTTTTGCATTCTGACAATAAAAGATTCCAGAGGACATTAGTGGATAATCACAGGTTTAATTGTCTTGTTTAGAGATCCGGTCTAGTGAAAAGCTAACCTCGTCTTCTGATCTAGGCGGCGTGGGAAGCGGGAAAGCGTGGCGGCTTAACTTTTGAACATTGTAAAGTTCCATTACTTTGTCATAGTTATCTGCCCACCATCGTTGAGCTTGTACCTTGTTGAACATGTCTCGGCTGATCAAGAAAAATAACAAAACAAAAAACAATAACACAAGTGAGGAAAAAATAAACTACATTTGGAAATATATTAATCTTACGAAGTACAAATGGTATTTACAATAGTGAAAGACCAAAAGATGAAACAGTAAAATGCCTAAATCAAGAGGTGATTTTGATTTAGTAGTAATTATGAGTTCATTATCCCGGTTATAATTGTCATTATTTAAAAACAGGAAATGACCGACAATACATTTTCAAGTGTCTACTAACACAAACTTGGCTCACATAGATTCTCTGATACATGAGATCCTATATTATTTCATGGTCAAATAAAATTAGGAGAAGAAGTAACTTTAATCAGAACCAAGAGACAAAAGTGGGAATCAACTAAAGCGGATTAAGGGGAGGTTTGACAAAGTAGCAATAGCTGATCCAATAAACCTTTTGACAAATTGAACACATAGGCTAGGGCTAAAAAGAGAGTTGAAAACAAAGACACAAATGCAATCTTTTGAATATCGATTTTTTAAAAAGTAAAGGTAATGGGTTGGCTAAATAGTACTACTAATAATCAATCAAAATTTCGTAGAAATCAAGAAAACAAAAACGACATGGACGACGAAACATAGACAACAATGGTCAAAGCTAATAATTAGATAAAATGATTATGGCTAACAGTAAAAGTAATAACGGGGGAGGTGGGTGGAGAGAATTCTCCGAGCAACTTTATCCTAAAATTATTAATCTATTTATAAATGTGTGTGTCGCAAAAATCGAACTAAACAGTACAAAACACAAATGTAATTCAGGACTGTTAAGACTCAACCCAATCAGATTATGCCCACAGGAAGTAATTTGATGGAAAAGAAAACAAAATGTTTGTGAATTAAACGATAGACCTAGTTTTGACAAAAGAGGCAGTAAGTGAAAGAACTGAAACTGTGATTAATATGGAAGAAGACAAAGAATCGAAGCAAGGAAGAGACAAAGTACGTTGAGGTTGTCGTTTTCAATAGGCGACATAGGAGTGAACGAAACTGTGCTAAAGGCTAAATCTATTTGCTTTATCTTATTTTAATTATTTATATATAGTTCTTCTTTTGTCTTGTGGAATAACAAGACGAAGCAATTTTTCCTATGCGCAACAACAGCAATAATGTGATTACAGGACAGAGACGCGGAGAATAAGGCACTCATGGTATTAATAAAACAAAACTTATATTTAAACAAAACGAAAAATGTTGAAAAACAAACCCCAAATATATTAGTGAAAATGATTAAAAGATATAACTCTACCAACCAATGATTTTGAATCTTTGATTAAACAAAACAAACATAAAGAAACATTTCGTAGCATCTTACTAACTCCAAAAAGAATAAACTTTTATCTTACTTATTGACACATTTATAGAGTGATTTCATATGACTGATAAAACATATGCAGCAGGTATTTCATAATTTTAATAATTTTAAAGCTTTTATCTTAGTTTTTTGTGACCTTTTTCGTGTGGACTGGAAATTCTGATTATGAAGATAACATACAAAAAGAAGAGCAACAATAAAAGTAATGTTCAATCAAAATAGCTAATTTTGAAAGAAAACAGAAATAAAATAAAAAAGCAAAAAGAAGACAGAATGAGAAGAGATGACCCCAAGAAGCACTTTAAAAAGGGAACACCAAGTTTTGCTTTTTGGACCTTTACGGCCTTTGCTTCTCATTAGGCGTGAAGCGTTACAGTCGACAACTGTGGGTCCTATCTCTCTATTTTTACCCACTTTTTTCCCCTTTCTATTTATATTTTCACACCAACAAATTACCCCTTCTTCTATTCAGGACAAAAAGAAACTTCACAAAACAAACAGTTCAAATTGTCAAATTCTACTAAAGCATAGTACTATTCTTTTGTTTTACTAATTAAATGTTTATAAAGTATGAATAATAGATACCATTTAATTTTAATTTTGAAAGAAAAGAGGAGCATGAATCAAAATTGAAAACCATATAATATATAAAATCATTGAAAAATGTTCTATAAGAATTTGTAATATTCTATTAGCAAACTCGAGATGCTAAATTACAAATAAAAATAAATAAGTGGTAGATTTCTCCAAAAGACATGGCATGATTGTTAGATTGTTTGTAGTATTTTAGTTATCTATCAACATATATATTGCCTAGACATGGAAATCCACAAAATCATTTTCATCTATTTATTATCTACGCAAATTAATTCGTTTACATAACATTAATATTTGTTATTAGATTGTGGTTTGCGTTGATTTTATAATAATATTTGTTGTTAGAAAAAAAAATCAGATTCAGTTGAGTATTCTGAAGAATCGAACATTCTTCCAAATCACGACCGAAACAAACGTGGGAAAATAAGAAAACGAGCCGACGACGACGAAGAAGGCAAACGAAAACTGACCGTAGGATCAGAATAACAAAAAAAAGTTAAAGAATCAGGACCGTAGAATAGAGTACCTGAAACGTATCCGCTTGAGATCATTGCCACCGGCGGGAAGAGAAACGAAGGTGATAAGAACACCTGGCTCCACTTGAGCGACCCATTCTTTAGGCTCTTTCTCCTCCACGAACACAATCGGGTCAACCCGGTTCCTCCCGCTCGCCGATTTCGGAGTCGCCTCGCCGCTCGATATACCTTTCAGCCTCGCCTCCATCTCTTTTCCCCAAACTCTAGGCTGCTGCTGCTGCGTCGCCGTCGCCGTCGCCGCCGCCGTGGCTGTAATGGAGCTGTTTGATCTTCCGTACAGCATCTTAAACCGTTGATCAGATTCGAAGTCCGACTTCGTCGTCACCGGATTATTGTTCTTGATCGGACCCTGCCCTTGCCCCTGACCCTGACCCTGCGCCGCCGTACACGGCGTACAATGCCGGTAAGCACCCGAAGCTTTCAGAGCCATATCCTTGAGCTGAGAATGAATTGACGAAAATACCCTCGATCAGAAACAGAGAAAAGGGAGAGCAGCAGCTATGAGAGTGTGAGTTTGATTTTTTACCTGAGATGTCAGAGATTTGGCGTGCTTTGAATCCGGATCGTCTTGTTGACCCGAGGATTCATCCCCGGCTCGCTTCGAACGAGCTATACACGTCAGCATTTTCCGACGACTGCTTTCTTCGGTCTGTCTGTGAATTTCTTTTTTTTTTTGGGTTGTGCTCTTTTTGGATACGGAGAGAGACAGAGAGATGCTGTCAGTTTCTTCTACTTTGGTTTGTGTTTGGTGCTCTTTTTATGTTTTTTGATCTCTCTGTTTTTATTTATTATTATTTAATTAAAACTTTAACCGGGATTACCGGTTCCATTTTTTTATTAATAAAGGTCCCGCGTCTCTCTACGGTAATTCCGCTATTCTGATCCCCCCCAGTCGTTGGTAAAACGTTAAAGGTTAAAAGGTAAACCATTTTTTGGTCTACTGATTGGCTGCGTTAGCTAAAACAATTTCAACGTATTCATTCCACTTGTCCTTATAGCTTCAATCGAGAGAATACATTACATTACATTATTGTTGCTTGTGGATTTAGACTTTCAGAGGTTTCAAAGGCTGTTCATCGTAGTCAAGTGTGCTCCAGAATTCATTTATCGATACATGCAAAACTGGCCCTGACTTTTCAGAAACCTCAAACCAAAGAAAGTTGTTTCTTGTGACTCTACTAAGCTTTGCGGTTATAAAGACTTGTGTCTTGCTCCTGCTGAGCTTATTCAATTTATTTTGTAATATTGTTTGTTCAATACTTGTATAAATAACAGATAGTTGACATTGAAAATTGTTCTCTGTTTTGAGATACACAATATGTCATGTCAGATCGGATCCACATTTTCTTTTTATAACCATCACCATAACGAAGAGGGGACAATGGTTTGAGTTTGTTTACGATATATTCAAGCTTTCTTTGCTAAGTTTCTCACAACATCTCTCATTTACTGGATTAACTCCGCTATATAACACACATATCAAGTTTGGATGCATATACAACAAAAGAAAAATTAATCAAAAACCAATCTAGATAGGAGAAACCACAGAGCGATCAAGTACAATGTTTAGCAAAACCATAATAATTCTGGTTGGAATGTTTTTGTGTCTCGTATATCAATTCCCTAACATCCCTACAATCAAATACTAAGAGAAAATTACATTCTACATTTACCTGCTTTTACACGAAATCACATTAACTACCATAATTACATTCCATAATTTCTACCACTAGACTCGGTTCCGTGTGTCGGCATACGGGTTATTTTTCGATTTTATTTTTTAATATTTGATTTTACAAATATAATAATAAAAAATTATTAATATTATTTTTATATTCATTAATAATATAATAGACTATATCCTATCTTAAAGATAATATATTTTAATATGTAATTATTATTTTTTAAATTATGTATATTTTTAAATATTATAA
>ASZH01045179.1:0-12447 GCA_000411075.1 Sisymbrium irio | reverse complement strand
GATGAGGGAGATAGACCAAACAAATGATGAAGACACATAACGATTATTAATTTGGATTTGAAGTTGATGGTTTGGTCGTGTAATTAGCTCGTGATGATGGTATGAAAGCATGAATCATGGAATTCTTTTTCTGGACAGATTACATTAGCGCTTGAACATGTATTTAGAAAGGTATTATATTAAAAAGATTTTAGAGGTAAGAGTACCCTTTCAATCAAGTATGAGAAGAGTAATCCCTATGAACTCTTTGTTTGATGTACTTTGAAACCTGAATTGGAAAAGTCAGCCAAGCACTTGCTGTCAGGAACTGGGTAGATGCAAATCATCAAAAGTAAAGTAGTTAGCCTGTTCTGAAATAGCGACGATATCAACAGCGAACATTCCTGCAAATGAGGTGAGGGGATCTATATTATATTTGAGTAATATGCAGATTAAGAAAGAGTTATTTGTTGGATTTGGAGTGGTTACACTACAAGAAAAGTCTCGTATACCGACAAAAATTTCCGACAACATGTGTCGGAGATAAGGTCTTTTCCTTGTATAATATTATGATGTCTATATTTATAAGGAGCAGATGAAGAAGATAAGAGAGGAAACTGGTATTTGAATGCGTTCAAATTCTGATGTTATGGCTGAAGTCGAGAGGTCGACTGCGGTTACAAGAAGAATAAAGAATCTTTTGACGGAAGGCTGAAAGCTATGATTGGAAAGGAAAGATGAGTACAAGACCAGTACGGTCATTACCATCTTCCGACGCAAAGATAATGCCTTGTGTTGACCACCAACCGGATCGTACCCCACGAATTGGAGGGTGTACGTGGGTAGTAGCTTTATGACTTGCTCCGTGCTAGGGTTACAAACCATCAAAGCACGATCACTGAAAAAACTGGTATGGCCATCTCGAAGTTGGGTACCAAAGAAGAAGACTCCTCTCCCTCGTGTGCAAACGAGAAGAAGAAGGTAAGCTTCTCTTCAGACCTGTTGAACCAGCCGTTACTCAAAGAGACTATAAACCTCGATTGCGTTGAGGACATAGCAAAGAAGGAATCAACGAATTCTTGGCTACGATTTAGTTCCTTGTGTTTCATGGCGAAACCCTAAATTGAAGATAGATTGAGGGCAATCAGAAAGATATCACCAAGACCTAATTTTTTAACATTCATTTTAAGACGGGAAAAGAACAAAACCTTCTCTCGTTTAGATGAATCTTTGTCCTTTGAGTTGTTAGATACGTAGATAAGTAGGTATAGTATATATATAAATGTTTCCAGACTGATTTCGATCTCTCTTTATTTTTTTTATAAAACTATTTGTGCTTTCGGTGTCCAAGTTTTTGAACGAAATCGTTGCTTCGGTTTTTAAGGTTTTATCAGTCAATGAAACTACTTGTTTGCGTCTGATTGACAAAGGAATCATATCTGTATAAGTAACGAGAGATCGAAATAGTAACATAAATTTTTAAGGGTTACTGAATTTTAACTTTGGATAGGTTATGATACTTGCTGGGATGTTAGAATAGGATATGACGAATTTGTTTCCATCCAGAAGTACTAAAAAATGCGAAGACCGAGCATATTGGTTCAGACCGGTTAATAGAGGCAAAACACATTGTGAAACTTCCTTATCTCCAGAGCATTATGTCAGAGAGACTTTACGACTTTATCCTGGTGCTCCAATGCTTCTCCCGCACTTGGCAACAGAAGATTGCATAGTAGCATACTGGCAGGCTATGCCGTCCCTCGTTGCACAATCTTATTGGTGAACGCATGGGCCATGCATAGAGACCCAAATATGTGGGAAGACTCCGAAAAGTTCAAGCCAGAGAGAAGTTTGAGAAAGAGGGAGAGGATAAAAAGTTGATGTTTTTTGGTTTCGGACGATGAGCTTGCCCTGGATCAAGCCTAGCTCAGCGACTTGAACTTTGACTCCTAAATTCGTTGGTCCAATGTTTCGAGTGGGAGAGAGCCGGAGAAGACTCTGTGGACATGATCAGGGAGACGGAAAAAGGAACTACGATGCGTAAAGCTACGCCGTTACAAGCTATGTGTCGCATTGTCCATAAAGTTTTAGAAACTTCTCCTTGGCCATATATTTTCATCTTGAGAAACCTGCTTATAAATTATATCCTCATGTGAACTTTAATTAGAAAGAATTACAATCGATTTTGTTGCTTCTTAACTATAAAGTCGGAAAAATTGTTATGAGTCTAAGTTTGATTCAATGAGAATAAATTGTGTGAGTTGAAAAGATAAATAGTCTTAAAAAGCAAAATGAAGCATCGGTCTTAGCTTCATACGAGCTAAAGATGAAGCAGCAGACAAGACAATATGTAAAATCTCAGATACTAGAGAATATCTTTCGACTCAAGCATCGGCCGAGGGTTCTGGTAAGCACTAATCGCATCCTTGTATCGCTTCTTGTCAACTTGTGCCTTAGCTTCATATGGCTCCCTTTCCTCGGCTATGGCTGATTACATGAAACCAAAGACACACACAAATAAAAACCACACATATTTATATATATACATGCTAAGCTAAGACCAAGAAATGTAGTTCTTAAAACCAAAAAAAAAAAGAAATGTAGTTCTTTGAAGGAAGGTTTTAATTTTTACCAGACATCTGACGCCATTTATCTCCAATATCCTTCGACATATCTCCAAAGGTTAATCCTGTCTGAGTCTCCCTTAAGTTCTGTTCAGTTCACCAATAGAAAATGCCATAAAATAATGTTTGGTCACCACAAAATGTTTTATCTACCGTTCCGAATTTAGATCCTAGAGTTAAAATAATGTTTGGTCACCACAAAATGCCATAAAATAATGTTTGGTCACCACAAAGCAGAGATAGGTCACCATAAAATAATGTTTGGTGCAGTCTTCTATAACTTTGTTGAGCGAGCTTAGATTGAAAGCATATTTTCTCTTAAGATAAATTCTGATAGGTTGTCATGTGCTCATCAAAGTTTATAAATTTTTGATTCTCTATTTTTGTCTTTAATTAATGATTTATAATAAATGTTAATTTCAAATTTTATAATTTACATCTACATATATTTTATATTTTTGTTTTTGTTTAATGCTTTGTATATTTTTTATACTCTTGGTGAATTTATATCATTTAGTTGTTACAATTTTAGATACAAGATATTTTTTACTTCATCTATTAATATATAAAAATTGAGGTTAAATGTCATTAAGAGTGTTCATGTATGATTAAATTTTTTTAAGCCACCAATAATATCATTACTGTTATGTATATTAGATGTCTATGTAAAAACCTCATTATATTAGCCCATTAGGTTTAGACTTTGTGACCTCACCACATGTATTTCCTATATAAAAAAACATTCTCTATTGAAATAGATATACAATTCTCTCTTCTTGTATTCTCTTCACAACACATTATCAGCATGAAGATCTGATTTTTCTGTGCTAAAAAGTAGTTTTTTCTACTATTTTTTAATATCCATCATCAAACCATGTTTATTATCAATTCATGGTTTGTAAGAATGAATGATTTATACTATTTATATTTTATTTATATAAACTTGAAGTTTACAATGCAAAATCTCTTGAACAGAACGTTTTATTATATTCTCTTGAAATGAGCCTAATTATATTTTTCTGAAGAAAATTTTCTTATATTATTTTGAATAAAATTTTATTATATTCTCTTGAAGAGACTTTGGTCATATTTTCTTGAAGAAAAATTTATGACATCTTTTTAAAAATAATTTTATTATATTTTTTAGAAGAAAATTTTGTTATATTTTCAGAAGAGAATAATTTCATTATATTTTTCAGAAGAGAATTTTGTTATATTTTCTAGAAGAGAATTTATTTATATTTTTCAGAAGAAATATATTTATTTATTTTACTTCTCTTTTACATCTATGTTTTTGATTTTATTTTCATATGCTAAAATATTGTTTAGAATTTGATAGAGTTTCTTTTATTGTTACACAAAATCATTGTTAATACTGAATCTTGCATATCTTACTGCTTAATTTCCAATTTTCATAATTTAATTTTTCAAATTTGAATTTTGTAAATCAGATGATCAAGCATGATTTAGAACTAATATTGTCAAACAAAATTCGAAATTGGTATTTTATATTAATTGTATGAGCATTTCAAACTTGTTAATTTGATAGATTTAAATAGTGAATTAATTCTATCATTGATTACAATTTACGATTTTAGGTATGATTTTCAGATAAATTTGATATTTTACTTATCATCCCTCAAATTTATTATTGGTCAATGTTTTATTGATAAAATTAATTATTTGTATTTATCAATTTATTTTATGAATTGTTGATTACAAATTATATGTTATCGACACGAAGAATATGGATATTTAATAAATAAAAAAATTGTTTTTGTCAATTAATATTATTTTTGATATATAACTTTAATGTTGAGTATTTTTAAAATTAAATGTAGAGTCAATTATTTATTAATATAAATAATACTAATATAAAAGCCATGTTTTCAATGAGAAATAATTTTGAATATTTCAGGATTTTATGTATTTTTATATGTTTTGAGCAAAAATGGAATCTTGTGTGAGTTACAATTCTCATTAAATATTTTTATAATTATGTTTTATATCAATACATGGTCAATTAAATTTTGATAAAATAAAATAATTTACATTAAAATTGACACATGTTATCTAATTTTTTTTAAAGAAAATGATTGAGAAACAAATGAATTTAGAACTGTTTTTTTTTTGTAAGAAAACGGGAGAAAATCCCCCAAATTTATTAAAGAAAAAAAGTTACTTAACGGACTACAACATGCCTTGAGCGTGCAACACCCAGGACATCATCCTCAAGAGTCGAAACAACCTCCAAAGGAGCTACATCAAACGTATGCAAACCAAATGGCAAAGAGAAAGCGTAATTGGCTAAGGCATCAGCAAGCCTATTAGCTTCTCGGTAAACATGTGTAATTCGGACAACCCAGTCCTTTTCAAGTAAGCCATAGCACTGTCGTGCTAGGAATGAGAGGGGATGAGTCTCCTTAATCCCTGTCTTCAGAAAACCAACCACAATCTCAGAGTCAACTATTCCAGTCTCGTGAATCCCCACTCCCAGGCCAACACAAGCCCGTAGTAGACTCCCCACAGTTCTGCCAAAGGGGCTGAACATCTACCCACGGTCAATGCAAAGCCTCCACACCGATCCCCATATCTGTTTCGTAGCACACCACCCGCCCTCGCAAGCCCTGGGTTTCCATGGGAAGCACCATCTGTATTATTTTTATCCAATCCTCATTCGGAGCCACCCAACTTATCAACCTCTCTTCTCGCATCACAGGAACTCTGTCCTCACTAAGCAAAACTAATGCTTGTATCACCTCTCTAGCACGCTCTTTTACAAACATGACTCTATCCTTACAGAGTCTAGTCTCACCAAAGACATTCCCACACCTCCATGAATTTAGAACTATTTAATGACATATTTATATAATATTAGTTTTTCTTATATTAACTAAGAAGTTTTTTATGAAATATCTTATTTTATTTATCATAACATGATATATATTGATGATTCTAATTTATTACCATTTTTATAAGGGTCTCAAATTCAAATACTTGACAAAAAATGATCTACAAGCTTTTTAGAGAATTTTTTTTAAAAAAAGTATGATCACTAGAATGTGACATTACAAAAGCTCATTATGATTCTTTAAATATAAAGATTACAAACTTGAAGTCTGTAAATAAATCTTATTTATGTTGGAAATAATTTTCAAGTTTGAATTATGTGAAATATGCAGAGTTATTAGAGAAAGCATACTTTACTCCACACAAATAATGTTTTCATATAGACACATTAACATAATAAAATGTAATAACAGTACAATATACTTATATATTGTCTCACTAAAGCTAAATATAACAATGAGCTGATAAAAAGTCATAAATCATGTTTTGATGGTTATGCTCTAATCTCTAAAGTAAGTGTGACATCATATACTAAGAAAGAAAATGACCACACCAATATCATTGGTTGATGAAAGATAAAAAAGATGGTTTTATATGTGAATGTGGATATAAATATAATCACTGTCAAGTTTGAGACTAATAGGTTTCCTTTTAGAACTCAGATTCTTACCAAAAGTGAGAAATAAATATGGTAATAAAAATCCGATATTTCTGTCATGATATAAAATTGTGTAAGTACAATCCAAACTAATGAAAAGCTTACTGAATTACAAAGAATATCATATATATAAATGTTTCAGAAGAGTACTTTTCTATGCGAATGCAATCGCAATACTTGATGGATTTTTATTATAAGTCTCTAAAGATAGAAGGATGTAAGATATAATATATGATCCAAATAGGGTATGTTATTGATTTTAAATGGGGATTCAATCCGAGATTGATAAACTTGCAGAATTATCATCTCGAGGGGGAGAATTAAAGAATCTCATATTTCATATAACTGAACATTCAGAAGAGTTTGTTCATAGTAAAAACTGAGAATAATGAATCATTCATAAGTAATTCTATGAGATTTTAAGGAAATCATGTTAAAACAATAACCAAAGGAAACGTTTGATACATTTTAAATCACAAGTATATCTCAAGGCAGAAGTTTATTAAAACAAGTCAAAAATAATATTAATTGTTTCTCGAAATTGGTATTTTTTAGAATTGATTTTCATTAATGATTCTATTGATGACTAAATTTTAAAATTTAATAACTTTAATCATTGAATCTCAAAATTAAGGTGTTAAATTTGATTAAATCTTATAATATACTCCTATATATCAATCTAATAAAACATGAACATTCAAACTAATTTACGAAAAAAAAATTGAAAATGATCCAAAATTTATATTATTCAAACATGTAATGGACGGGTTGAGATTAATGTTTTTCCAAATGATATACAGGTTATTTCTACAGTATCTAGACCCGGTCCCGGTTAAAAAACACAATCAAGGATTATTGGGTTTAGATCACAAAGCTGAAGCCCAATAATAATGTGGAGTTCTCACAGATCAAAAGACGACAACATCCCGTTTCCTAACCCACAAAAACTACGCCGCGTTATTACGTTTAATCAAGAAACGTCAGGCAGTTTTATTTTGTCCATCCACGTTGGACGGTGACGAGAGCCGATAAGGGGTTCAACGGCGATTTACCTCTGAAGATAATTTCGAACTTTTTGAGTTTGCAGAAAAATATTGAAAAATGGCGGTGACGATTTCGACGAGTGCCTTCGTTAACGCCTTGTACTTGGACGAAAGCCGGAATATTCGCTGGAATCCTCGTCGGAAACCGGTGCTTCGCCAAGCTTGTTTTAACTGCCGGCGAGTCGTTCGTCTGAACTCGAAGAAAAATGTAATCTTTTGTTTGAATTTGAACGCGAATGAGGTGGGTTTGCAAACTTCTTCGGGTGATGGAGGTTTTGAATTCAAACCCAGTTTTGATCAGTACTTGCAAATCATGGAATCTGTTAAAACAGCTCGGAAGAAGAAGAAAGTCGACGGATTGGATGATGGTGGAGGAGGTGGAAAGGTTGATTCGGAAGTGAGAGTTGGGGGTTCTGATAGAAGATTAGAGCTGGGAAGAGATGTTGAAGATGTGAAGAGTAAAAGTGGTGAGCCAAAAGATGAAGGTTTTAGGAGAAGATACTCGAGGGAGAAACGTGATGAGAGAGGTTTGAAGAGGGATGGAGAAAGTGGAATTCAGAGAGTAATCAAAGATGTGAAATGGAGTAAGAGTGGTGAATCTTCTTCAGGCACTGTGCCAGAAGATGAGAGCTTCAGGAGAAGGTATGTGAAGCAGGAGATGGTTAAGTATCAGCGTTCCCCTGATGCATCGAGAGGAAATGATAGAATTACCAAAGGGGATGAATTGGATCTTGTTGTTGAAGAAAGGAGAAGAATAACCAAAGATGAAAGATGGAGTAAGAGTAGTGAAATGTCAGTGGTTGCACCGCAAGATGAGAGCTTTAGGAGAAGGTTTTCAAAGCAGGAAATTGTTAGAAGTTCCAAAGGAGATGGAAAATGGAGTAGGAGTGGTGAATCTTCAGTGACTCCGCCAGAAGATGAGAGCTTTAGGAGAAGGTACTCCAAGCAGGAGATTGTTAGAAGTTCTAAAGGGGATGGAAAATGGAGTAGGAGTGGTGAATCTTCAGCGACTGCGTCAGAAGATGAGAGCTTTAGGAGAAGGTACACTAAGCAGGAGATTGGGAGAAGTTCCAGAGGAGATGGAATGGATCTCCTCGCAGAAGAAAGGCGAATTGAGAGAATAGCCAACGAGAGGCGTGACTTCAGAAATAGCAAATTGAGTGGAACCAGGAGAACGGGTACTGCTAAGAGAGATGATGATGATGATGATGATAGCTTGTTTGACATGGAAAGTCCTGCCTTTAGGTTTTCCGATGAGTCCAGTGATATAGTGGACAAGCCAGCTACTTCACGTCTCGAAATGGAAGACAGAATCGAGAAGCTAGCAAAAGTGTATGTACTTTAAGTTATTATCTAGATTTGGTTCAAGTTCTTAGCTTACCTGGAAGAATTAAACTAGGAGGTAGATATTGGATCTTGGTTTAGTTGTGTGCTGTTGCAAATGAGACTACGGAGTGAAATTAGTCCATTTCTCTTAAAATTATTATCAAATTCAGCTGAGCTTTATGTTAAGGAAGTTTATTTCGCTAGGTTGAATGGTGCAGACATCAATATGCCTGAGTGGCTCTTTTCCAAGGCGATCCGGAGTGCAAAAATCAGATATACGGATTACACTATAATGAGGCTCATCCACTTTCTAGGGAAGCTTGGAAACTGGAGACGAGTTCTTCAAGTCATCGAATGGCTTCAAAGGCAAGACCGTTACAAATCGAACAAGATAAGGTAACTATTTTTAACTGACTATTCTATATGAGCTGTGGATATACTCCATTGGGAACCTGTTTCAATTCAGTTGTAGAATACAGTCTTTTTAAGTCTGAGGATAAAAACGTAACGCTGACAAATTTTACCATTTTGGATACAGAATCATCTATACAACTGCACTAAATGTGCTTGGTAAGTCAAGGAGGCCTGTTGAAGCTCTCAATGTATTCCATGCAATGCTGGTAAAAGCCCTTATGCCATGCCCTGTATGTGTTCATGTTTCTTCTGATATTATCTGAGTTTTTCTTTGTGTTATCTTCACCAGTTACAAATATCATCATATCCCGATATGGTAGCATACCGTTCAGTTGCAGTCACACTTGGACAAGCTGGCCATATCAAGGAACTTTTTCATGTGATTGACACAATGCGATCTCCACCTAAAAAGAAGTTTAAGCCAACGACACTTCAAAAATGGGATCCCCGGCTTGAACCTGACGTTGTTGTTTACAATGCGGTCAGTGATTTACAACTGTCTCGTTCTTCATTCTCGTTCTTATAAAGATATCTATGGCATACATTTATCTAATGTAAGTGCTGGAAATCCATTCACCACACAGGTGCTTAACGCATGTGTTCAACGGAAGCAGTGGGAAGGAGCATTCTGGGTTTTGCAACAATTGAAGCAAAGAGGGCAAAAACCTTCTCCTGTCACCTATGGCCTCGTCATGGAGGTTAACTATCTCTTCTTCTCAGAACAATTAATGTGTGCATAACAACGCAGATCAGTAGTGGATTTATATGTGTCTAAGCAGGTGATGCTTGCATGTGAGAAATACAATTTAGTTCATGAATTCTTCAGGAAGATGCAGAAATCCTCTATCCCGAATGCTCTAGCATATAGAGGTGTTTTGTGAACTCTTTCTCATTTTCCTTTACGTTATTAGCTTTTGAATTCCCCTCTGAAGCTTAACCATCTCTTCCTATGATCAGTTATTGTTAATACTCTGTGGAAAGAAGGCAAAATCGATGAAGCCATACACACGGTTGAGGATATGGAAAGCCGTGGTATTGTTGGATCAGCTGCTCTTTACTACGACCTCGCTCGCTGTCTATGTAGCGCAGGAAGGTGTAATGAAGGCCTTAACATGGTAAAGTTTGTAAACCCGGTAGTCCTTAAGCTTATGGAGAATCTGATTTGTAAAGCTGATCTTGATTGTTTACCATCCAATGTCAGATTAAGAAGATATGTAGAGTTGCAAATAAGCCTCTCGTTGTGACTTACACTGGCCTGATCCAAGCATGCATCGACTCGGGAAACATCAAGAGCGCAGCTTACATCTTCGATCAAATGAAGGAGGTCTGCAACCCGAACCTAGTCACTTGCAACATAATGCTAAAGGCTTATCTACAAGACGGGTTGTTTGAAGAAGCCAGAGAACTTTTCCAGAAGATGTCGGAAGATGGAAATCATATAGAAAGCAGTTCGGATTTCGAATCAAGAGTATTGCCAGACACGTACACGTTCAACACAATGTTAGAAGCTTGCGCTGAACAAAAAAAGTGGGATGATTTTGGTTATGCGTATCGAGAGATGTTGCGTCATGGATACCATTTCAATGCCAAACGCCATCTCAAAATGGTACTTGAAGCTAGCAGAGCAGGAAAGGTACAAAAAAAGAATTTGAGACGAACTAAAACACTTGAGTGGTAATTTTTGGTTATCATCTTGTCTTAAAAATCTCTCATGTGTTTGTTTGTGGTCAGGAAGAAGTGATGGAAGCGACATGGGAACACCTGAGACGGAGTAATAGGATTCCCCCTTCGCCTCTAATCAAAGAAAGATTTTGCAGGAAACTCGAGAAAGGCGATCATGTAACGGCCATATCATCCCTTGCTGATCTTAATGGCAACATCGAGGAGACCGAGCTACGGTCATTTTCAACGGCCGCGTGGTCCAAGGTCTTGTACCGGTTTGAGAAAGATTCAGTTTTGAGATTAATGGACGATGTGAACAGGCGCGTGGGTTTGAGAAGTGAGCCTTCGGATTCGGTTTTGGGGAATCTATTGAGTTCTTGTAAAGAGTTTCTAAAGAACAAAACACAAGTGTTGTAATTTATTGAGATCCTAACGTATTAAGAAAAGGCTTTGATGTTGTGGGTTCTTTAAAATAGTAGAAAGTGGTGGGGGAGAGAACTTAGAAGGATATTTGAGAATCATTTGTTGATGCTAACTCAATAGAATTTAAATTAGAGTATGGAGCCATGATTCTAAAATTTATACTTTTTGATGGAAGAATCAGTAAAAAAAAACGAGAGAAGATCCACGTCGTTTAGCCAAAACAGGAGAAGAGGCTAATGGTCCGAATGATAACAGCGTATTTTATAGTGCGGGCAAAGCGGATTAAGAGTACAATACGGTTCAACGGTTTAACTGTGGTTCGTGCGTTATGTGGAACAATTGCGGTTTTATAAAATATGCGGTACAAAAAAGTGTTTGATTGGTAATATAAAATAAGCAGTGCGGAATATAAATTATAATTAATAATTATAAAAATAAATATATTAATAGTATTTATATAATTATAGATTATAAAATTTTCTTAATGTTATAGTGTTAATAAAATATGTTTTTTTTTCTTATTTATGAACTTTAAATAGAAATATTATCTTAAATAAAAATTATGATTAAATATAGCACAAAATTGTGATTTTTTAACAAAATATTTATGAAAATAAAATGAAGTAAAATTAACCTTATTTTGTATATTTAACAAATAATTATGTTATATATTAAGGTTGTGATTGGTATTTTGAGTTTAGAGATTTTAGGTTTTATAAAGTCATTAAAATCAAAATTTTATCAATTATAGTTTAAGCTTTTGTCAACTTAGAGTTCCTCATAAACTTTCTAAAGGCATTTAAAAAAAAAATTCTACTGTGTTCATGTTTTTTTTAAATCTACAATTCAGATTTTAGACAAAATCATAATTTCAAAAATCTAAATCCGTATATTCAACAGTCTAAAACCACAGTTTAACGCAAAGTTTTTACCTTTCATTTTCTTTCAATAAATTTAGTTTTTACTTATAAATGTTTGTTTTAAAATAGAACCTACAAATTTTGTTTTGAAAAATACAAATACTGAGTTTTGTTATTATTTAATTTACTTCTCCAGTTCAATTCTTCAAATTCTATGATATATATCAAATCGTCTAACCAAAGATTTAATTTAACTACTTTATTTCATAAGTATATAATTTCTATTTACATAAATACCAATACATATAATTATTGTTATTAAAATATATTAAATTAAATATTGTGTGTGGTTTTCTCTTTACCCACACCTATTTGAATGTGGGTAAAAGTTTGACGTGCGGTTGTCCTTTTTATGGCTCCGAATGGTAACCGCGGTTTTATAGTGCGGAACAAGCAGATTTAAAATATGGTACGGTTCAACTGTGGTTCATGCGTTATGTGAAAAAGTGCGGTTTTTATAAATAAATAATGTATAATAGTATTTGATTGGTGGAAAAATAATTTGCGGTGCGGAATGCAAATAATTATTAAATAAATAAAAATAAAAA
>ASZH01045178.1:0-12401 GCA_000411075.1 Sisymbrium irio | reverse complement strand
ATATATATATGTATAATAAATATAAATATAATGTAAACAAAATAAATGTTTTCAGTTGGTAAAAAAAAGTGTATTAACTCAATTTTTACAATATATTAGTTAAAGTACCAAATTAAAAAGTGTAAAATCATACCAAAAGAAAGCTAAATTACAAATAATTATTTGGTAGTTTTAAAAAGAACAAATCAAATACATAAACCAAATGTATTAGCAATTTTAATTTTAAACATATATATATAATAAATAAAAGTATACTGTAAAAAAAATGAATGTTTTTAGTTGGTTAAAAAAAGTGTATTAACTCAATTTTTACAATATTTTAGTTAAAGTACCAAATTAAAAAAGTGTAAAATCATACCAAAAGAAAACTAGATTACAAATAATTATTTGGTAGTTTTAGTTTTTATCTATTTAAACCAGTGAAATCAAAATATAAAAATATAATAAACTCGAAATTTCATCTTTAAATAAATTTAACATAAACTTTTTTTCTGCGCATGGGGCAGGAAACCACCTAGTATTCATTAAATTAATAAAAACTCATTCAACAAAATAATAATAATTTTTTAAAAAAATATATATGTAAAATAATTTTTTCGAAAACTTTTTTTCACAAAATTTTTCTTTTCATTAATTATTTAAGGAACTCTTTTCTAAATATATATAAAACATTAATAAATATTATTTTAGATCCTATCTCTGACTTATTTCACAACTAATCAAATACAAATTTAGGAAATTTTAGACACTTTTAGGAAGGCTTTACTGAAACTCATTGTATTGTTTATGTCTCGATTGTTGGTTATTATACGAAGACCTTCTTAATATTTAGAATGACTTACTGAAAAATGGTATACTTTACTAAAACATTACTAACAAATAAAATTACGAAGGATTTCTGAATATGTTGCATACATTACAGAAAGTGTTAGAAATCTTACTAAAAACGTTATCATAATATCTAATTTAAATTGTATATCTCACTTGTTGTTTATTTAGGAAGGTAATATTAATATCTCAATTTAAAATTCACAATTTTTATTGGTATTTAGGAAGAACTTCCTGAAAATATTGTAAACATTACTGAAAGTCTTAGATAATATACTAAAAACGTTACTACAATATATCATTTAGATTGTATATCTCACTTGTGTTTATTTAGGAAGATATAACTAAACTCCCAATTGAAAATTCATACTTTCATTTTTTTATTGGTATTTAGAAAAGAGTTTCTGAAAATGTTGTAAATCGTACTGAAAGTGTTAGAGAATTTACTGAAAATATTACTATAAAATCCAATATAATTTGTATATATCACTTGTTTTTTATTTAAGAAGTTATTACTGAAATCCCAACTTAAAATTAACACTTTCATTTTTTTGATATTTAGAAAAGACTTCTTGAAAATGTTGTAATTAACCAAACCAAACTTCCTAATACCTTACTCAAAATTTATAGACTTACAATAGTATCCAATCTACGTCTTACTTATTGTTTACTTAGGAAGCTATTAATGAAATCTTAACTTAGAATTCAAATTCTTTTCCACCAGATTTTTTAAAAAATTGAAATATTTTGGATTGGTTTACATATTTTCAAGAAAATATTCCTAAAATGGTTTAATATACATAAAATAATGTTCTTAAAATTTTAGGAAGAACATACCAATATTTACGAATCTTTTAGATATATTTTAGAAAGGGTTTCTAAAACGGTTTAAAAAAAAATATGAATGGTTTTCATACTGGTTTTTATGGCACGTGCTGTATCTTAAAATTCTTAATTAAAAATTAGCTCTCCATTATTATTGATTATTCATTTAATTTAACCACTTGTTAATCTAAGAAACTGGTTAAAAACCAGCGATAAAAATGGTTTAAGAGGCCAGATTCTTGAAGAGACGTTAAATATTATTTATTTAGGCCTTTGTGGTCAAATATGTGGCCTACAAAAAATATTGTTTGTCGACAAACAAAAATCCTCTGAATCACTTCAAAACTCAGTGTTTTATTGAAATCCAAAACAGTTAAAATAAAAAACACCATCTATGTCCAGTAACTCCTCAGTCTCTATGATTATCAGTAACTAGACTGATATACAATTACAAATCTGTAGATTAAAACGTTAAAAACACGATGACTGGTGAAAGATCATCCATGTACGCAGTATTTAGGCCTAAATTCTATTTTGAAACTTATGAAATCGGCTGTTAATGAGCAAGTTCGGCATGAGCCCAAACAATCCAAGCATGTGCTTTTGGCTCAAAATCTAATCAGACTAAGAATTTATGTTTTTTCTTACATTTTTGGCCCATTTTTTACGGTTTTTTCAAAACTTCTCAGGGCCAGGTCGGGCCTGCCAATTAGATAATATTGGTTGTGTTAAAGTATGTTTTAATCGTTTAGCTAAAAAAAAAAAATTCATGATAAATCATATATCTGATACAAAATCGAGTTATGTCTCTAATATAGTTCGGAAGCCACTCTCCACATGGTCCATGCTGATAATTGGAATACGCTTAGTATATTGAAGATCTCTATATGGAATATCTCCTTGTTTCACCAAATGTGGTTATGTTAACATTGTGATAAATCATGTATTCAGAAATTTTCCTTATTCTAATTTAGAGCACCAAACCATATATATATATATATATATATATATAACTGCATATATTGGTATTGTAAGAAATGTTTGAAACAGTCCGAGAAGACTATGCATAATCGAATCATCACCCAATGCAGTGCATAATAATATCGGTGTAAATCGTCTTTCCATTTCTCAAAACAACTGAACCATTTTCTCAGACTGTTTTAATCTGCAATGAATGTAACTAAGATTAATCTTCTGGACAGAGTATGCAAGATCACAGAAATGCAGGTGTATAAGATATGAAGAAGTCGTTTCTATTTTTTTACCAGCATCATGGCTTTATGCCATTGTTATTAGGAAAAAACGGTGGATAGCAAGTTGCTGCAAAAGGATGTGCTACACAACCACCTAGCCTGCAGATTTTGCTATTATATTATCGACAAGGTTATGTGGTTATCCTAATGGGCTTGGTGTTCCCGTATGTTCAGAATGGTAAGTAACATTCTCCCTTTCATGAGGAAGATTGAAAGGGAAGAGTTGGTTTCTCAAGTTTATCGAACATTTCCTTGTACATATATACAAAAATTAGATTCTTAAGAAAGAGTTGCCGCTAAATGTCAGCAGAATAAAAACGTAAATTAAGTCTAAGAAATTACATTATTAAGAAATACAAGATATTGAAATTTAATTGTATCAAAAGAATGCAATATGACAACACTCCAATAGTCTAATTAAGAACAAACATTTTCATAGTAGAGATTAATGTCGACTCAATTTTTTTTTAGAAGGAATTCATAGAAACCAATAAAAAATATATAGAGACAGAGTTTAAAAACAGAAAAATACAGAGAGAGAGAGAGAAAAAGGGAGAGAAAAATTTCTCTTTGGAATAAACCCAAATGGAATCATCAACATCGAACTTGCTGCAATAGAAAAACACAAGATATTGAAATTTAATTGTATATTGCAAATGCAATATGACAACACTCCAATAGTCCAATTAAGAACAAACATTTTCATAGCAGAGATTAATGTCGACTCAATTTTTTTTTAGAAGGAATTCACAGAAACCAATAAAATATACATAGAGACAGAGTTTAAAAACAGAAAAACACAAAGAGAGAGAGAGAGAAAAAGGGAGAGAAAGTTTTCCCTTTGGAATAAACCCAAATGGAATCATCAAAGGCAGAAGAACACTATGTCCATCAGAATAATTCTAACACACACAAATAAAAACAGTCATTAAAGATGGAAGAACTTAGTAATCTGAGTAAACAAATAAGAAAAGAGGATAAATTATACCTTGTTGGCATGAAGATAAGAAGCGGGTTTTGGTAGCTTCGTCATCCCATTCCACACCTTCAATCCATTCTTTCTCTTTGTATCTTATGATGAGTCTATCTTCACCCTGCTTGCCACTTTGGGAACTGAGTGGAAGCTTTTTCAGATTTGGACATTCTTGTACATGCACCACTTTTAGACTTAGAAAGGGTAGAGGACTCCAATAGATATTCTTCAGCTCCGGTAAACCACACAACAAGAGAAGATTCAGGTTTGGAAAAGGAACAATCCCTGATTCTTCAGCTCCCCAACCTTTCCTTTTGCATATTATATCTTCTAGATTTCTTCCACCGACTATGATCAGTTTTTTAAGGCTTGGAGCAAACATCAGAAACGTCAATTCCTTTAGACAATCGCAATGGCGTAGATACACTTGGGAGAGGTTGGAGAAGCATATGTTGATCGGATTGTTTAGAGGAGTAACCGTCTTGCTTTTTTTGCATATCTTCCCAATATTTATCTCTGAGATTCTGCTGCCTTCAATGTATAAATCACAAAGCTTGTCCATATTTTCCGGAAGTGCTAATCCAGAAGATTCCAGATCAATACAACTGATATATAGTGATCGTGTACAACTCGTCAACTTATGAGAGCTCAAAAATTTCTCCAGAGGTAGAAGATCATCATAGAATTCTATGAATAATATTTCTAAAGATTCCAAGGTTTCCAACTCCTTCACTTCACCGATATCAGATGGAGAAGCTAAGCTCAATACTTTCAAATTCTGCAGTTTTGATATCCCAGAAATACTCGAAAGTAAAGGCAGCACCAAGTGAATTAGTTTTTTTGACTCTTGTAGAATATCCATAGGCAAATTACTTATAGTAGTTCCTGAAAAGTTGAGATATCGCAAGGAATCTAGTTTTGATATTCCATCCGGCAATTCAGAGAGGCTTACATTATCCGATAGATTAAAAACAAGTAAATTTGGCATGGACTTGAAAAATTCACTCGATATATCCTCCAAAAAGTTGTTTTGCATGAGAAAAGTTGTGAGTTGTAGACATTCAGGACTACCAGTGAGATGGAAAATCTTGTTATTCATAAGTGACATCCTTTTCACAACTTTCCAATTCTTAACATTTGGCACTTCAGGTAATCCTACACCCGCATGCACAATGAAAGCCTCTTTTTGCATTCCCAAATCGGTTGTAATCCACAAGGCCATGTCACGAACAACATCATGGATACGCACATAATCCGATTCAGCCTCCATTAACAATGATGCACGGACAAGACTACCAATTATCTCATAACCCTTCTTCTCAGCCTTTTCGATGCCTTCTCTTGCGTTTATAATCCCTTCGCATATCCAGTATTCTATCAATGTTTCTTTATCTATATTATCATCTTCTGGAAATAAAGCGCAGTATAACAAACAAGATTGGACATGCTCCTCTTTAATATTGTCGAAACTATACTTCAAAAGCGGAAGAATCTTATCTTTCATGCCGGAAAACGCAGCAGCATACGAAGTCAAAACATCAAATGCGTGCTGCCACTCTTGAGTTGTCCGTTTGCTTGCCATGGTTTCGCCAGTGACGTTAAGTGCTAGTGGTAGACCATGACACTTATTAGCAACTTGGACCGCAAGCTTTGGTATGTTTGGATTACTTCTTAATGTGACCTCTCCAACTTTCTTTTTGAACAAATCTAATGCATCTTGAGGTGGCAAGCACTTGACTTCCATCTCAACATCAACTCACATCTGCCCACAAACTTCTAGAGAACGAGTAGTGAAAATTACTTTACATCTATTTTCTCTTTTTGGGAAAGGGATCCCGATCTCCGTTACATTAACTTTGGCCCATATGTCATCCAACAACAACACAAACTTCTTCTTCTTTAGGACACTGTGTATGTCACACGCCTTTTGGTCTTCACCTTTCCGGTTCCAGTCTTCTCCATCCAAGCCTAGTTTCTTTGCAACCTTATCTTGAATTTTCGGGATCTGTAGATCTTTAGATACCTCAACCCAAATCACAAGATCAAACTCATTTTTTTCTAAAAATTTATTATTGATCTGAGTAAAGAGTGTAGTTTTCCCAACTCCCCCCATACCGTACAAACCCATTATACTCACTCCATCTTGCATGAGACGGTTCCATACCATTTCAAGCATTTTTTCTCGACCGATGATATTCGGTTCAATAGGTCTCTCTACCACCTCAGATGCTTGAGGTTTTACAGAAACCACGTCAAAATTTCCATCAGATATGAGATCCTTCACAGCCTTCAACTTCAAGAATATGTGTTTCCCATAACGATAGCTCAATATTATACTCTTGGAATATAACCCACAAAGGCACAACCTTTGAAGCTCCTTTGTTTTAACACTAATTAGACCATTAACTTCTCTTTCGATTTTCTCAACTCTAATAAGCCAGTCCTGGACTTGGGCAAGCTTTCGTAGACCTTTCATCTCCTCTCTCTCCACCCTTCTTGACAAATCATCTCGGATTGCCATCAACTTTCCCATGGTTGTCTCCAAAGCTGTGAGATTCTCCTCAAGGTTGTGAATATAGCTCTCTTTGACACATAACCATTGAGAGAATTGATCCAAAACTTTATCACATGGCAGCGAGAGAAACCCACCCATCGTTGCAAAGACACAAAAGAAAGATATTTTACAGAGAAAAAAAAGTGTTTGGAGAATTGTTAGGAGAGATGAGAAGGAAAATAAAGAACGAAGACTGAATTTTCCTTGCAAAGATGTATAATTGCAGAGAGCATGAAACTTTTTCTTTATACATAGGGCCATCAAAAGATATGATGAAATTATCAATTCTTTATATGCAATACTTGAAGCCCAGGGCATTCCAAAGTGATATACTCTAAGCATTACTCAAGTAAGAATATATCCTTTACTTAGAATCTCTCTTTAAAATATATCCTTTACTTAGAATCTCTCTTTAACGATTTTTTGTGGCTGTTGTTTTAACATATTTAAGCACAGTAAAACTTAAACAACCCGAAAAGAATACATAAGTTTTCGTTTATAACTTTTTTTACAATATCATGACTTTTTTCAACATCTGACAGATCAATTTTCTATGTTTTTTTTTGTTTTATCTTATGCACATAGAAATAAATTTAACCCTTATCCAATGAATGTCAGTTTATCTTATGTAATTGAATTTCCTTTTATCAGGTCTTTTGTTAATTTGTATATAAAGAGAAATCTTGGTAAACTTGAGAAACCAAGTGATGATCTTCCATTCGTCTCTTTACGTCTTTGGATGCGCTCTCCTCCTCACACCAGTCGTCAAATGCATATCTTTCCTCCACTCCTCTGTTCCTGAGCATCCGCATAGCAAAGCCAATCAAATATTGTACTCAATTAGTTTGGTGCTCATCTGGAAACAGATAATATTATTTGGTGCTCATCTAGAGTTCTTGAGAAGAAAATCGATTTAGGGTATTTTGTGTTTATGGTGAAGAAAAGCTCGTGCCCTTTTTAATCTTGGATCAGGTTGAAAGTTTGGTTTGGTTAATTACAAACCATTTTAATTACCATCAAAATCAGTAAAATATATCAAAACTAAATCAAGAGCATTTATCCAATCTATTTTAAGAGTAGAAGCCACCCAATGATAATAAGAAAAAGAACTTTGTCACGCCTCAGACTTCTTTTATCAGTGGATCTTCATATCCCCTCACTCGGCATATTTGTTGGTTCATGGACCGGTTCACCGTAGCAGTTGGTGTGTCAATGAGATATTCGAAAATCATGATATATTTTATGTTTGTAATCACCATATATCCTTTTTAACCATATGTTTTAAGAACTCTACCTATAAGTTTTGGATTAATATTATAAAGGCTGTTGAAGCCAGTGCAAACCAACATTATTGAGTTTTTTGTACTGCATGCAACGAGTTCATGACCAGTAATTTCTCATGAAGATTTGAAGACTTAAACGATGAAAACATCGGACCTATGTCGTTTTTTCTTTTAGGGCATTAACCAAAGGGAACTCCTAATTGAGTCATTCGAGAAATTTGTTGCGGTAAAGCCTGCTGAATGACAGAATGAGCAACAAGAAACTCAATCTAATGTCAACCTCTTAAAATTATAACAACTGGTTATCGGCTCTAATGTCAACCTCTTAAAATTATAACAACTGGTTATCGGCTCGTGAGAGATGGACTTTTAAATGGTCTACGTCCATATCATTCTATATAGTCCTGCAGTTTTGTACCGAACCGAAAATATCGAACGGATTGAACCGATTTTTTTCGATTTTGGTTTCGGTTCGATGCAAATAACCGATCGATAACTTTTTTTTTGGTTCGGTTAGTGTTAAATTTCGGTTCGGTTTGATCGGTTTTCATTTTTTCTTTTTTAAATTAGACCGGTTTTAACCCCCAAAAACGGTTTTAACCAAATTAACCTAAACTAACCAAAATAACCGACCCGAATTAAAAAAAAAACTGAAATTTTAAAATTTAACCGATCTTTTTAAAAAAAATTAAAATGGTAAAGTTTTGAGATAACCGAAAACCAACAATCGGTCCAAACCGATTCGGTTTGGTTAACCGAAACCGCAGGACTAATTCCATATTACAAACTAAAACTGAAGTTTTGAACTATGTATTGGTCAGTTTTTCATCAGCCTGATCAAAAGTAAAAAGAACAACATTTTTTTCTGGGTACGGTGGAATGATACCAGATTAGAAAACCAGTGAACACAACTTTGAAATCAGGGTTAAGATTTACATCCAAGATGCTGCAGTTTTTTTTGGGAAACAGAGACCATCAAGAACAAGACAAGCAAGAGTGTATTTGTGTCATTAAACCGTAAAGCCGTGTCTAAGAAGAGCAGCAGTAGCTCGATGAAGCACTGCTGGTCTGTGCTGGGTTTTGTTTGAAGATGTTCTTCTTCCCTCCAGACGAACCTTCAGCAGTAAGACTCGGCGTTTCCAAAATCTGCAGATAAAGAAAGGCATATAAGACTTATAAGACGTACTAATCATCAGTAACAAAATATTGAAGAAGGAGCCGATTTTACTAACCTTAAGAACAAGCTCTTCAAAACATTGCTCAACATTGACTCGAGTCTTTGCACTACACTCCAGAAACAAACATCCATACTCTCGTGCAAAGTCTATGCCTTCTTTTTTAGAGACAGCTCTTTCACTCTCCTGGAGATGACATTAAGGTCAACAAAGTTGCAACATAATCGACACTTTGACTACAGAGATAAATCTTACCTTGTCGACTTTATTCCCGACAAGCATCTTGATGCAATCCTGATTAGTCGAGTACAGGTCAATTTCCTTAGCCCATATATCTGATAGATTGGTGAATGTATCTCGCCGTGTCACATCATATACTACAGATAGAGAATCCAAAAGTCACTTACAGGAAAAAAACGAATCCTTGAAATGATTCAAGAATAAGCAAGTTGTTTTGTTCATCTAGAGAGACATACCCATTATTATGCCCTGAGCTCCTCTGTAATACGAACTTGTTAGCGTTCTAAATCTCTCTTGCCCAGCTGAGAAATCAGAAAAAAAAACACCCCAAAACTGATCAGAGAGAACCAAAAAATTGAAAGAAAAGTACAAGAGACTAATCTCGTAACCATTCTTTAATACAAGAGAGCAATCACTTGACAATTAAAACTATAAGAGAATAATCACTTATCAATTCTAAATACAAGACACTAATATCTTAACCATTGTGAATACAAGACACTAATCTCTTAACCATTGTGAATACAAGACACTAATCTCTTAACCATTCGAAAGACAAGATACCAGATTCTCAAGTTTTCTAAACACAAGAGGGTTATCTCTTAACTATTTGAGATACAAGAGAGTACTCTACCAATTCTAAATAGAAGAGAATAATCACTGACAATTCTAAATACAAGACACTACTCTCTTAACCATTCTAAAGCCAAGATACTAGTCTCTTAACCATTCTAAAGACAAGCGACATATTTTTAAACTATTTGAGATACAAGACTAATATGCTTCACCAGTCACATTACAACTGACGCAACTATGATCAAGACAACTGGTCATAGGTAACAAAAAAAAAAATTGAAAGAAAGGTACAAGAGACTAATCTCGTAGCTATTCTAAATACAAGAGAATAATCACTTAACAATTACAGAATACAAGACACTAATCTTTTAACCATTCTGAACACATGACACTAATATCTTAACCATTCTGAATACAAGACACTAGTCGCTCAACCCATTCCAAAGACGAAGATACTAGTCTCTTAACTATCCTAATTAGACGTATCTCTAAACTATTTGAAACACAAGAATAATATTCTTCACCAGTCACATAACAGGTTAGACAACTACGATTACGACAAAACATGAAAGTAGATCACATCATGTTCCACATTGTTGTCGTTCTTTTTTCAAAAAATAAATTATCAAACTCGAAATCCAATAAGTTTCCCTTAGAACATCTAAATTAAAAACCACAAGACATCTGACATTTATATAAATTTATATAATTGGTATGAGAAAAAGTTCTTCCCAACATGACACAAACTACATGAGTATGTATGATCTCCAACCTGTGTCCCAAATCGCAAGCTTCAGTTTCTTCTCTCCAATTGTAAGATACTTAACCTTAAAATCAACACCTAAACAGATCCAACGAAACCCAAATCAAAACAAAGAAAAAACCCAAATCAGTACTGAAACTAAATTCATTAAAATTTTATAACAAAACTAACCGATTGTTGGAGAAAGATCATCAAACGTATTAGATGTGAAACTCAACAAGAGAGAGCTTTTCCCAACACCAGAATCACCGATCAACAAAACCTTGAACAAGTAATCGAATTCGGGTTGCCCCGACGAAGAACCCATCTGATAAAAACCGAAACTTTACTCTGCAAAAAGGAAGAAAATTTGGGATTTGATGAGACAAAAAAAAACAATAAAAACAGAAACTTTTTTTTTATTACCTGTGGAATAGTTTTAAGGGCAGTCTTCGAGATCTGCGAGGAGATTGACACGAAGACAAAGGAGCAGAGGAATAAGCGGAGAGGTTTCGCAAGTAATCTCAGGAAATTTTGTATTAACGTCAAGGGAGACAGATGCTTTTTTTAATTTCACCGACTCGCTTTACACGCGGGACCCACGTGAGTAATCTTCTACGCTTGGTCTCACGGTGTGATTTCTTGTTTCTTTTCTTTTTAACCGTCGGATTATTATTCGGTCTTTATTTGACACACGCGGGCCTGCGTGAGTAATCAATCATGTACGGTTGGTCTTATGGTGGATTTTATTTAAACGTTGTCTTATCGTTTCTTTTTAACCGTTGGATCATTGACCGGCCTTTATTCGACGTCGGTAAAATTTATTAGTACGCACAGGTGGGCCACTTTAGAATTTTATGGGCTGTGTCTGCAGCTTTTAACGTTTTACCAACGCTAAAGTTTTCACGATCGAGGCTCCTATTGGTAAATAAACTATCGCTTTTTAAGTCGTTGGTTTAAAAATTTTGGCTTCTAATACTATAACTTTTAAAATGATTTAAACGAAATTACATGAAACTTCAAAAATTAGATCTGTAACAAAATTAAAATATAAATTAAGTAAGTAGAAAATAGAAGAAAAGTTGATATCAAATCAATTCTCATTTTTTTAACAAAATTACAAATCTGCCACTACCAAAAAAAATGTTCATCCGCTGATAATTTATTATATTTTGTTTTATGCTAATTATAATATCAACTAATATTAATACGTTAACATGATAATTATTATATGTTAACGTGATAAATATTACATGTTCACTCACCATGATAGTTATTATATGTTAACATGATAATTGTTACATGTTAACTCTAATATTAACACGTTAACATTATTATACGTTAATACATAATACATTGTTAGCACACTAATACTATTACACAGTAATACATTAATATATTATTATACGCTAATATTATTATATGATAATAAAATAGATTTCACATAAATAACATATATATTATGTATTGTCATATAAAATATAATTCATTTTTACCACGTTAACATTCTTATACGTTAATATTATATATTATAAAATTCATATATTAAATGTTAATAGTGTTACCGTTTACATTTTTCTATCTCATTTGTTTTAAAATCATTTTTTCTATCTCTTCTAACATCTTCTTCTTCTCTTTCTCTTCTCTTTTTTTTTCTTCTCCATCTTCTCTCTCATGGCTCTCTCTCTTTTCTCTCTGTTTTTCTTCTTCCCTTCTCTCTTTCTCTTTCTTCCTTTCTCTCTCTCTCCTTTTTCAGTTTTTCAATTCCGACGAATAAATGGTTGATAGCACATTTAGTAAATTTGATAAAAAAAACTGGATAAAAAAAATAATTAACCTTGTAGACAAACAACACTGTTTGTATAAGTGTTTATCACTTAATTTTTGAAGTTTATCTTCCCATTTTATACTATTACTCTAACTTTTATCTAACATCTGAAATTATAGTTTAA
>ASZH01045177.1:0-12387 GCA_000411075.1 Sisymbrium irio | reverse complement strand
AGAGAGAGAGAGAGAGAGAGAGAGAGAGAGAGAGAGAGAACATTTGTGAGAGAGAAGTGGAAAGAAGAGGAAGGGGAAGAGAGAGAGAGAGAGCATTTGTGAGAGGTAGTATAGTGAATCGAGTTTAGGCGAATTGGGGTAATTCGAGATGAAGTAAAATATAGCAAATTTCTGGTCAAAAGCTTTGTATACCAAAAATAATTTGGGTTTAAAATTATACCTCTCAGTTAATTATCTCAACTTGATTGAGAAAAATATAAAAGTAAACACGATGATTTGAAGGTTTTGTATGCAAGACTTGTTCGTCGTATTGGTGTCATGACCAAACATGGTAATGGCAAAATACTAATGAATGAAAGCTGGTGAAAGATAAAAAGGTACAAGTTTTAAATTATAACATAGAAAGATAGAAATTAAAGGTACACGTTTTAAATTATAATATACGCTTATTAAAAATTAAATTTTTATTTTTGATTTTTTTGAAGAAAAATAATTAAGAAAAATTTGTTTAATTGGGTCGAAATGAATGGGAAGTGTCTCATAAGTATTTGGTGAACTCGTTTTTGTCTCATTAGTACTTCTAAAAGTGATTATCCGATTTCAACCTTCAAAATTCATTTTAATTGTGATTTTATTAATGATTATAATAAACTTTTTTTAACAAAATCAATTTTAAAATATATATTAATGGTTTATCAACATTAATTCCGTCGATTCTTCTCCTCTGCCCGCTTTTCCTGCTCTGCCTGATTTCGTCGATTGCGAAGTGTCGTCCTTCTCTTTTCTTCCGCCCACTTTTCCTCCTCCCTGCCTGATTCCTTCAATTGCAAAGTGTCGTCCTCCTCTTCTCCTCCGCCCACTTTTCCTCCTCCACCCGCTTTTCCTCCTCCGCCTGCTTTTCCTCCTCCGTCTGATTCCTTGGTGCCCAAAATGCCGTTGCTATTTTTTTCCCTAAGGTCTCTCTTTACCTCTTCTTAAGTATGATTGACCCTTCATAAATACTTTTGTTCTTTCATAAGTTATATTTGATCTTTCTCCTATTTTGTGTCTTTGGTTAATTTTTGTATCAGTCTGCCCGGATTCTTACTACGCTTCCAGGTCACAAAGCTTCTGTGAATTGCACGCGGTTACCCAGTTCCGAGTTTGCTTTCAAAGGTACCTTCTTGCTCTTCTTCTGTTTCTAGTTTGTCAATTTGAACCATTGTGTTTTGGAAATATTGTTTGTTTGGTTGAATGGCATAGTCAGTGCAAAAAAAAAAGAGACTTCTGATGTTGGAGGCTTTAAGTTTTCCTTACACGAGTCATCTATCGAACCAAACTGAAACTGTACTCCTTTGATCATATAGAGAAGTTAGACGGTGAAATTTTTTAGTTATAGTCCTCTTCTAGGGTTTTGAAATTTGATTATCTAATTTGGATCTTAATCTCAGTCAATTTATGTGTTCTTTTATGCTTATTGCATCAACTATATTATTCGATTTTCAGTCTATAAACACGAGCTTTTTGAAATTATTTAATGCTAAATCCTGTATGTTGATTAGATAGCGAGATGAATTTGCATAGCCAACAAACTCGTTGATGGTTGATTGGAACAAGTGTTTTTATTTTCATTATTTTAGGCATGGATTTAAAAGTGCCGAAAAGAATATATGGAGAAGGAACTGAACCACAACTGAAGAAGATCAACTATTGCTGTAAACTGAAAATTCTGGATTTACTGGAGATAGAGATGGAAGATGAGTACAATGAAATGAAGAGGGATCTGGTTTTCGCTCACATTATTGCAATCCGAGAAAATGGTCACAAGTTTCAGCGAAATTGATACACAGTTTCTTGTGTAGGCAGTTAGTTACCTCGAAGCGATATGAGCTATGGGTTTTCTTTGCTAGAAAACCTCCACTTTTCTCATTGCAAGAATTCCATGCTATTACTGGACTCAACTGCAAAGAAACTTAAAACTGTGAAGTTTAGAAGTGGGTACATGATGCGGGTTTCTGGAGTCTTTTGCTAAAAACTCGGGGTAAGATAAGCATTAAGACAACAAGAGAGAAGCACATAGAGGAGTCTAGGAACTGGACGCACGTGGACAAGAAGAGGTTAGTGTATCTATGTGTTATTTGTGGTTTGCTAATGACAAAAGATGAGAAGGTATGGATCCCCGAATAGTACATCAAATTGCTTATGGATTTAAATAAGCTATGGTCGTATCCCTGGGGTTTACAGACTTTTGAAAATCTAGTGGAGTCAATTAGAAAGGCTAGTGTGAAATTGGATAAGCCGGATAAATATATATTGGAAGGATTCTCCTATGCACTTCAGATATGGATCATGTAAGTTATTCCAGACTTAGGGGACATGTTGGGGTAAAACCTGCGTGAAGAAGAGGTGGATAGTAATATATGTTCTAACTGGAAAGGAGCTGCAAAGGTGTTGTACACATATATTATTCAGTTTGAGAACACTTTTGGATCAGAGGTAAGTAGTTTATTAGGAAAACAGTTATTTCTTATTTAAACTTCGATTTTTTTTAATCAAAAAGTTTGACATTTTGGTTTTTACTTTTGTTGTAGGTGTTCTCTATCCATACATGTCTGCCAGTGGGAATTTTGATGTTATTGGATCAGCAGAGTTTATAAGGAACCTTGAAAAGAAAGATGAAAGTGTGGATCATTTGAACTCGCTCATCAAAGTGTGTCAAAGATCAGCTGCAAATCTGGGGGTTGTTAACGAAGGCTTGAAAAGTTTTATTCAAGGTCTGTTTACGGCTTGGTTCACTTATTTGGAGGGGAAGTTTGAGAAAAAGTTTGACTCTCCGCTTGACAAATTATAGAATGAGATTGACACACTGGAGGATATAGTCACTGCTTCTGCATTTGCAAAGAAGATGGGAGAGGCATCAATCCTTCCTCTCTACTACATCCCAACTGGTCCCTTCTTTCCCATATAAGCCCAAACGTGCTCGTGCTGGGTTCGACTCCGGATTGGACGATTTATTTATTTTTTAGCTTGCAGAATATAGTTGATTAATATGACGTTTTGCGAAAGTTTGAGAGCAAGTTGTGAATGCGTCGAAGCTCCTTTTGACACACTGTAAAATTTCAAATACTCTTCCAAACTTCATCTATCCAAAAAAATAAGATTCATATTACAAATGCTTTCATTCGTAGCCAAGATAGACCATAAAAGAACATTGTTTAACACATTATCTAAACGAATTGTTTGATAAAACCAAATGAAACACGAAAAATAGATAGAACAAAAAACAAAAATCTTATATTGCTCTATCACATGTCGCCCTGTTATGACCTGAATGTCCACACCGGCTGCACTTTGGAATCGTACATTGTTTTTCACATGAAGAGCGTATCTTGTCTTCAAAAGATTTTAATCTTCATTTTCTTTGCCTTCCTGCAGCTCTGCGTGTTTCAGGTAGTAGAACTTGAGCTAGTTTGACATGCTCTGGGACACGCCACACATCTTCCAGCACAGTAATGTGATTAATGAATTCTTCATATGCCTCTCTCCATATAGCAGTGGTATACTTTTCATCACAGAAATTGCGTGGATCCGAGCTCAATGAATAACCCACTTTAATGGTGCGTCTGCAAGGAATTTTCAATAAGTCATACTTCCCACATGAACAGGTTCTTCTGGCAAAATCAACAAGACAGTTGTAGGTATTACCCCTAACAAAAATTTGTACTCATTAACCAGAGTAAACCTTAAATTTTTGTCCTTCTCAATTCTTATATCAATATTCTTCTCCACTTCAATGGTTAACTGTTGAGTGTGCATTCCACTTAGCTCTTTACGCTCATAAAACCACTGGGCCAACATTTGTCTGATGCTATCTATCAGAGAAATTACTGGATACTCTCTAGGTGATCGCAAGGCATAATTAATAGATTCAGCAGGATTGGTGGTACTAGTGTCGTATATGTACCCAAGAAATCGACAGCGAGCCCATTTTTTAACATCAACATCGAGAAGATATTTTCCAATTTCCAGGACTAATATCGAAAATTTAAGTGAAAAACCTCTCAAATTTGGTAACCCTGTACGCTTTTGAAGCCTTCTCAACCAAGGAAGCCACACCCCTGACCTTGAAATATGTGACAACATTGGTCGGTGAATACAAATTCCATGGCTAGCTTGGTGGTAAACTTGCTCCAGCATTTTACCAATTGAGACATTTCTATCTAACACAAACGCCAAACCACACTCATTTGCAATAACAACCTATATTTTTCTTAGAAACCACTCCCACGACCTATCATTCTCTGAATCAATAATTCCAAATGCGATTGGATACAAATTGGAGTTCCCATCTAAAGATGTAGCAACTAGTAGAACTCCTTTGTATTTTCGTTTTGAAAATGTACCATCAACAACAATGAATCGTCGAATTGCTTTGTAGAAACCTCTATCAGATTGAGCAAATGTAAGGAATAAATATTTTAATCTACGGTTTCATAATAACTATGCGTACCAGGATTTGCTTCTTTTAGCATGTGCAAGTTTTTCAGTATTTTACAATAATTTGGCTCTGGTATACCTCTAACACCAGCAACTGCATACTCACATGAATCCTAAGCTAAGGAATAAAATAGCTCAAACCCATACTTTGTACGCATCATCTGTCTGATATCATTTGGTCTAGGCCATTCTTTAACACCCTCATACTTATGCATAATCAGATCACCAATTGTTGTGGCTCAGGCTGTATTACCAAATTCCTTTTGGCTTGAAGGAGAACATTAATAGTCTGGCACATACTTGTTGATAACAAAATATGTAGAACCCTCTAAACAGACAGCTCATAAACCCCAATTGCAGTTATTTTGTGCACATCGAAAAATCCACTTCTGGGTATACGATTTTATTACCCTGTTCAAAGTTATGCTGTATTTCACAGATTTCCATAGTAGCTGTCATTTTTTTTTAACTTCAGAAGTGTTGTTTCTTCTTTATAGCTTCCACCAAAGAAAACCAGATTATTTCAGCACTGTTTCCTTCAAACATCATCACCATCACCACCATCAACCTCAATGTAAGAGAGATTGCTTTTGAAGTACTCGTTGTTTCTATTGGCAGTCACCAATTAGAAGTGCCCATTCTTTCCATTGTGAGTCACAAAAATTTCACCACTTTCACCCGGTCTGTCTACATCTTCTACATGAATTGAATCTGAATGTGGCTCTTCATTTAAATTGAATGTAAACAAGTCTATACATGTCACACAAAACTGTGTCGATGGTTTACTCCTTACATAGTGAACTAAATTTCTGACTTGACAATCAGTTGCAATTATTACTGGGGGAGATTCTTTGTTGTTGATCTACTCGCTAGGTAAGTAGCTCAACTCGAGATCAACACTGTTATTTTCAAAAGTATCATTAGGTTCCAAAGCAAGTAACCTATCTCCTTTTCACATCAACATAAAATTTCCATCCATTAGTGGACGATTTCCACAAACCCCAAATTGCATAGATCATAATAACCAAGAAGAGAAAAAAAAACTAAAGGAAAAAAAGATGAGAAGAAGAACGTCGCATCGAAGAACAACGATGAAAACGATTAGGGAATTTTTTTTTATTTTTTCTTACAAAATATTTTGAAAGATATATATTTTGTAACTATATTTTTTAGATTTTATGATATTTTCGCAGAAAATATATCCTACAATCTGCAGACAAAAATAAAACAGTGGAAGATGTATTCTACGAAGCGTGGATATATGTACTGCAAGTAGAAATATATTCTGGAAGACGATTGAATTAGATCAAACATTATAAAGTGTAATCTACCAAATCGGTGAAATCGCAGATAGACTAATAATTAGAAATTATAGTTTGAGTGCATAGATTTGTCAGAATATGTAGAACTTTTATTTTAAATAGTGTAGACTTTGACCAATTTATAGAATATATATTTTAAAACCCATGAACGTTGGAATTTGAATTCTGGAAAAAGTAGAACAGAAAATAATTTTCATTTATACCCATATTTTTCAACTAAAAAATATGTATGTATTTTATACATTGACTTTATCATTGTTTTATTTTTTGTTATTTAAAAAACTGTTAGAACTATTTATAATAATTTATTAATTATGTCAAAAAGGTAAATTAGATAAAAAAAGAAAGAAGGGGACGTAATAGGACAAAATCTGGTTGTCGGATACAAAAGAACTTTTTCCTGATAGTGTACCAGGAACTCAACCAACTACATCTTCAATACCAATTGAGATACCTACACATCAACGAAAATCAAGGCAAGGTGGTAAAAGAGTTGTTACAACCATCACTACTATAGGACGAAGTCAATATATTCGATAGGCCGTTCAAACTCTACGAAGAAGAGCTGTGATGGATACCCATCTAACTAATATTGAATCATATCTGGCAAGTATGCAAACTCCAATCCAAATGCTCAGTACCTGTAACCAAGCAAATTAAGAAATAAGTGTGAATCTTGGATACAACTGAATGAGCTACAAGATATAGAAAAGTTTACAGAGTTTTGGTGGGTGTCATTGGAGATTCTACGAGATCCGTTTGAGAAAAGGGGTTTGTATTTTTAGTATATTCTAGAGATAATTACATGTATAGTTTATCTCTAAGCTAAACAAGCTTATCTTGTGAATATTCTTCTAAGATATAGCCTTATCATAATCTTTGTATCTTGTATATATATACTATTCTAGAGATCGATAATAATCATAAGTTAAAACCTTTACATGGTATCAGAGAAGGTTCAGATCAAATCTCTTTAATCTTTTCTGCAACAAAATTTCTCTGCAACTTTTCCTGCACTTTTTCTTTCCTTTTCTTGCAAATCGCAAAATCATGTCTACCGATACCTCTTCTTCAGCCGAAACGGCTCTTGTTTTCAACCCATCCGAAAACAAAGCTCCTCTGATCTCTCTCAATATGAGTGGAATCATGAAACTCTCATCAGCTAATTTCATTCCATGGCGTCTTCAAGTCAAAGCCTTGCTTGAAGCTCACGAACTCCATCTGTTTATCGATGAAACAGATCATACTCCCTCTGAGACAATGACTGATGCCGACGGATCCGTCAAACCAAATCCAGCTCTTATCATATGGAAACGGCAGGACAGAATGCTCTACAGCTCGGTCTTAGGAACACTCACGCTCAACGTCCAACCCGTCGTCACTCGTGCAACAACTTCTCGTGAAATCTGGCTTCTTCTTCACAACACCTTTGGAAAACCATCTCGGGGCCATGTCAAACAGCTTCGACAGCATCTCAAACGAAGCAACAAAAAGACAAAGTCTGTCACTGACTATATGCACGGAATCCTTGCCACAGCCGATCAACTTGCTCTCCTTGGATCTGCTGTTGATCATGAAGATCTTCTTGATATCATCACATATGGCTTAAGTGATGATTTTCGTGCCATTGTTGAGATGGTTAATGGCAGAGATATTCCCATCTCTCTGGATGAGCTTCATGAGAAGCTTCTCAACAAAGAAAACGCAATCGCCATGACTGGAGATTTCTCTGCCTCCTCTGTTCCTATCACAGCAACTACTGTCCAAACTCGCACCTACCAGCAATCAGGACCACAATATCGAGTTTCTTCACCATCTCATGGTGGTTTTCAAGGACGAGGTTGTGGCTACCAAGGAAAATGCCAAATATGTGGCATATTTGGACATAGTGCACGACACTGTCCTCAATATTCTTTGTCATCGTCTCAGTACCGGCCTCCAACTCCACACATGAAGTCTCCATAGTGGCAAGCCCCTGCTCCACCGATGCCACCATCCCAATGGCATCCTCAGGCTCATCATACCACCGCCAGCTCTGCTGGTATGTCTATGTCACCATGGCTACTAGACAGTGCTGCCTCCCACCACATCATATCTGATCTCAGCAACATGTCTCTTCATTCACTGTACCATTGGGGCGATGATGTCATGGTTGGCAATGGCAACACACTACCGATCACACATACTGGTTCCAGGATCCTTCCCTCCTCCTCACGATCATTATCTCTCACCAATATGCTATTTGTACCTGCAATTAAAAAGAACCTAATCTCGGTTAACAAACTATGCAAAACTAATCAAGTTATGGTTCAATTGTGCCTTTTGACTTTCAGGTGAGAGATCTTCGAACGGGGGAGCTCATGCTCAGAGGAAAAGCTAGTAATGGTGTCTATGACTGGCCGACTGAATCTTCTCCACCCTCTCCCTTTGCTTCTGCATTCTCTTGTCTCAAAACCTCTATTTCAAACTGGCATGCTCGTTTGGGGCATCCAAACTCTCAAACTTTAAATCACATTGTTTCAAGTTTTCAATTACCAATTTCATCTTTGTCATCATTACTTTGCAATTCTTGTTTCAGCAATAAAAATCATAAACTGCCTTTCTTCAATAATACTTTATAATCTACTCATCCTCTTGATATCATCTTTTCCGATGTCTGGAGATCTCCTGTCCTCTCTGTTGATGGTTATAAGTATTATATTCTATTTGTTGAATATTTCACAAGGTATAATTGGATTTATCCGATGAAAACCATATCTCAAATGGCTCAGATTTTTCTGCCATTCAAAGCTCTTGTAGAAAACAGATTCAAAACTAAAATCACCACTCTCTATTCAGACAATGGGGGCAAATTTATCAGCCTATCACCCTATCTTGCCAGCAAAGGTGTTTCTCATCATACCACTCCACCACATACTCCAGAACACAATGGCATTGCAGAACACAAGCATCACCACATTGTTGAGACTGGTCTCACTCTCCTCGAACACGCTGGCATGCCCACTACTTATTGGAGCTACTCCTTTGCAGCTGCTGTTTTACCTCATCAATCGCCTTACCTCTCCTTTCCTTTCTAATCTTTCACCCTTTCATCTGCTCTTCAAAACAGTTCCAAAGTACAGAAAAATCCGAACCTTTGGCTGTTTATGCTATCCTTGGATTCAACCTTATGGGAATAACAAGTTCAGTCCTCGCTCAACACCTTGTATATTCTTGGGGTACTCTCTCACTCAAAGTGCTTTCATATGTCGTGATCCTCCCACTTCTCGTGTCTATATTTCTCGACATGTGAGTTTTCATGAGACTGCCTTTCCCTTTCATTCCCTCTCCTCTCCTATTTCCGCTAAAACCTTTGCTTTCTCCTTTGCTCCCATTGCTACTCTGTGTGCCTGTATTCAGTCAGCCACCCGTTACACCTTTGGCTTCCGATGATGCAGTGTCTTCTCCGGTTGGGGCTCCCTCATCTATAAGTACACCTCCAATTGCTGATGACTCATATTCTTCTGAGCTTCAACTGGTGCCTGCTCCTTGGCAAAATACTCACTCCATGACGACACATGCAAAGAATAATATCAAGAAGCCAAATCGAAAGTATGGTCTTGCAGCCATTCTGTCTGAACTCGAACCTGCCAACTTGGGACATGCTCTCAAAGACAAACGGTGGCGTCTTGCTATGAGTGATGAATACAATGCTATGATGCTTTATCGTACTTTTGATCTTGTTGATAAGTCTATTGCCAAGAATATTGTTGGCTGTCGTTGGGTTTATCGTATCAAGTACTTACCCAATGGCTCTGTTGATAGGTTTAAGGTACGTTTGGTGGCAAATGGTTTTCATCAGCGAGCTGCCATTGATTTTCGTGAGACGTTCAGCCCTGTTATCAAACACGCCTCAATCAGAATGGTTCTTGGTCTTGCTGTTGCTCACGATTGGCCACTTCAACAGATATATATCAACAATGCCTTCCTCCAAGGCGAGCTTCAGGAGGAAGTTTATATGACTCAGCTACCTGGTTTTTCGGATAAAGATAAGCTTGATGATGTATGTCATCTTCGAAAGGAAATTTATGGCCTTAAGAAAGCACCTCATGCTTGGTACAATTCTCTTCGGGAGTTCCTTCTAAGTGTTGTTTTCTCAAACTCCCTTGCTGATGCCTCTCTCTTTGTACTCGAATCAGGTCGTCTACTCCTCTACATACTTATTTATGTTGATGACATTATTGTAACTGGTAAGAGCATTGTCGAGATCAGGTGTTTTCTCAAGCATCTCTCTGATTGTTTCTCTCTCAAAGACCTTGGCAAGCTCTCTTATGTTCTTGGCATGGAGGCTCATCAAACGTCGTCTGGGCTGCATTTTACTCATACTAAGCACATCACGGATCTTCTTGTCAAAACACAGATCTATGCAAAAGATGTTGCCACTCCAATGTGCTCTACACATGTTCTTACTGCTACATCTGGTGTTGCTCTCTATGATCCAACTGATTTCGTGCTATTGTTGGAAGTTTGCAGTATCTTTGCCTAACAAGACCGGATATTTCCTTTGCTGTTAACCGTCTTTCCCAGTTTATGCATCGTCCAACTTCGGTTCATCTTGAGGCAGTTAAAAGAGTCCTTAGGTATCTTTCTGGCACGGTCACAATAGGCATTTTCGTCTCTGCTAAAATGCCTCTCACTCATCATGCTTACACAGATGCTGATTGGGCTGGTGATCCTGATGACTACACATCCACGGGAGCTTACATTGTTTATCTTAGGAAGCAGCCAATATCGTGGAGCTTTAAGAAAATGAAAGGAGTAGCTCGGTCTTCAACAGAGGCAGAGTATCATAGCCTCACAGCGGCGAGTGCTGACGTCATGTGGCTCTCCTATCTTCTCTATGAACTTTGCTTTCCTCTCCGGCACACAAATACTCTGTACTGTGATAACATTGGTGCTACGTATCCTGCGGCTAATCCTGTTTTCCATTCTCGAATGAAACATGTGGCACTTGATTATCATTTTGTTCGGGAATTGGTTCAAGCAAAACGGCTTCGGGTCTCTCATGTTAGTTCTGCTGATCAGTTGGCTGATGCTCTTATGCGGTTTGATAATAAAGTTGCCTTCTTATTTATTCATGATAAGAAGAGCAAATCCTGGTGCAGTTGCCCGTCTTCAGATCAATGAGTTTGGAAGAAATATGTATGTGTTTCTCGCGTTTGGTGCGAGCGTAAATGAGTTTCATAAGTCAGCCGTAACATTTTTTTCATAAGTCCGCGGTAACATTTTTCATAAGTCAGCCGTAACATTTTTTTTTTCATAAGTCAGCCGTAACATTTTTCATAAGTCAGCCGTAACATTTTTCATAAGTCTGCCGTAACATTTTTTTCATAAGTCCACCGTAACATTTTCATAATCCACCCGTAACATTTTCATAAGTCAGCCGTAACATTTTTTCATAAGTCAGCCATAACATTTTTTTAATACGTTAACAGACTGGAAAGAACACATGTTCTCGTTGTCAACAGACTAGACATAATGCCAGAAGTTTTCCAATGTAGTAGTATGTATTACGGCTGAGTTATGGATTATAATTACTGTACAATATGTAATTTACAATTCCTTTACATTTTAGGGTTTATTTGTGGTTTGGCTGGGTTGTCTAGTGATGTTATGGCTGAGTTATGTTTTTTTTGTTTTAATCTGGATGATAATTATTACATTTCTCCAACCATTTCGTTCAGATATGTCTTCATCTTCTCGGCCACTCTTTCTGTAATATCTTCTCCCATCTTTGCAACAATTGTTCTCAATTGTTTTACATCTTCTACAAGATTTAAATGATTTGCCTCTACTGTTCGTGTCTTGTCTAGTAAAGCTTCATCAACCCATTTGAAAACATGGTCTTCCAATTTCCTCTACACACAATTTTCCGGGTGTTTAAACGATTCAACACAGAACATACATTAAATAAACTCAGTCGGAGGCAATAATTTACCTGCAATGCAATCTCACATCTGTAGAATCATCGAAATGGATTCTCGGTTGTCTGGGACACATATGTGACAACATTTCTCCCACACCAACATCGCTTAGGAACTCCTATAACTAACCTTCGCGTAGTAACACGAGATGACGAAGAAGACGAGCTGCTCATGGCTTTGGTTGCTGTAGTCTCTAAACTTTTTTTTTTTGATCCTAACTGAGCAGAAACCCTAAAATCTCTTTCAATTAGGGTCGGGTATCAATTATAATTTTTTGTTGGGTCGGGTTTAATTGAAACCGGGTATACAAAAACGGGTATATGAAACCGGGTAAGTACACCACTGGGTTATTTTCAGATACGGCTGTGTTACTGTTCAGTTACGGCTGGATTAGTAATTGGGTTATAAGTTTGTTATGACTGGGTTATGTTATGGCTAGGTTATTGATCATATACAGCTGGGTTATTGATCATATACAGCTGGGTTATTGATCATATACAGCTGGGTTATTTTCAGTTACGGCTGTGTTATTTTTCACTTACAGCTAGGTTAGTAATTGGGTTATGTGTTTGTTATGGCTGAGTAATTGTTTAGTTATGACTGGGTTATTGATCATATACGGCTGG
>ASZH01045176.1:0-12306 GCA_000411075.1 Sisymbrium irio | reverse complement strand
TCCATTTTCATTCAAAACACGGTGCCCAACTGTCCATGACAAAGCATGGAACCGGGCCTGAGACGAGCAAAACATCATAATATTTCCGTTGCAAATAAACCATACCCCAACAATATATTGAAAATAAAGTCTTTCCTCATTTCAAACAAAAAAAAACCTTTCCACAACTTATTTCTCTACGAACAAAAGCAAAATCAATAACATATGAAACCAAACCACCACTTTGTAGCATATTATAAGCACCATGTAACTCAAAAGTTGACAACTCGTAAAATCAAAGAACGCGTCTGCGTTTTTCTGTGCATTTGCTTCTCTCAGTTTTTGGGGACGTTAAGCCTTAGTCGGAAATCTTCTTCCATGAGAGGAAGTCCTTCTCTGAGCTTCACCTTTGGCTCCCAACCCAAGACCTCTTTGGCCTTGCTAATATCTGGCTTCCTTTGTCTTGGATCATCCGGTGTGTTCTCCACCATCTTTATCTCTATGCTTGGGTTAATAAGCTGCGTTTAATATATAAAACAAAACACGCATTAAGACACAAAAAAATCACAAATAAAAACATATCGTTTAAAGAGAACCGATTCTAACCTCCTTGACCGTTTCAGCCAGTTCCACCATTGTGAATTCACCTGAGAACACACAGTGAGAGATTCAGATATAAACCTAAATGATATGATCCCCATCCGGTTTAAACTCTCCAAAACCAAACCAAAATCGACCCAAAACCCAAACCGAAGTGATCCAGTATCATTTTCTAAATCCAAACAAACCATAACCAAAAAGGAGATAAACCAATTACAACCCAAATCTCTTTCAATTTTTCAAATATTTGATGAATAAACCGAATCAAAATCTAAACCGTATCAACCTCAAGATTATAGTTATTGAATTTCCACTTGGTCTCCTTTATTTTTTAAACCGAATAACAGAGTTATATGTAACTGTTTAAGGTACATGTTGTTGGCATGAAGAAAACGGACCTGGGTTACCGATGTTGATAGGGCCAGTATCATCGCCTTCCATGAGACGGATAAGTCCATCCACCATGTCGGAGACATAACAGAAACTGCGGGTCTGTGTCCCCGGTTTCTGAACTGTCAATGACTCACCTCGAAGTGCTTGAGCAATGAAGTTGCTCACGACACGCCCATCATCAATGTTCATCCGAGGACCATAAGTGTTGAAGATTCTAGCAATGCGGATTTCTACAAACAGCGAATGGACACAATGAGAATCCTAAATCGAATAACGGTTATAGTGATGCTGTGAGTTTTCAGGGGAAAACACAAAACTGACCAATGCCGTGTTGCCTGTGGTAGTCAAACATCAATGTCTCAGCTACACGCTTGCCTTCGTCATAGCAACTCCTAACCCCTTTTATAATAAGCAAACAACCAAGTTAGGTTCACATCTGAAAAAGAAAGAGAGGTGTGGTTTTAAGATGATGAACATATGAAACTTTACCAATTGGGTTGACATTTCCCCAGTAGCTCTCTGGTTGAGGGTGGATGAGAGGATCTCCATACACTTCTGAGGTTGAGGTAAGCAGAATTCTGTTTACAGAAACGAACAAAATGTTAGACGCAAAGCTGATAAATCAAAAGGAAGATTTGATTAAAGACATATGGAGTACAAACCTTGCTCCAACACGCTTGGCAAGACCGAGCATGTTCAGTGTACCGATCACATTGGTCTTGATAGTCTGCAGAAAACATATTAAATATCACAAACTAATGCTACTGAGGATGTTAGGGTTATATAAGAACGTATATCTGCACAAACCTTAACGGGGTTGTACTTGTAGAAGATAGGAGAGGCAGGGCAAGCAAGATGGTAAATCCTATCAACCTCGATCAACAAAGGCTCCGTAACATCTATATTTCAATCCCAAAAAACCAAACAGAGATGAGTATGATGGATCTTTTTGACATAAAACAAGAAGACTACATATTCCACATTTCTCAACAACAAAACCAGAGTCTCGATCTCATACCATGACGTATAAGCTCAAATCTTGGGTGACCGATCCACTTCTTGAGGTTTTCTTTCGATCCAGTGAAATAGTTATCAGCAACAATCACCTGGAGAAGAATTAAGCAAATATCAAAAAACTGAATCAAAAGTTTACAACATAAGAGTGACATCTCTCAGTTTCTGTTGAGTGCAGACATAAACAGACCTCATTCTTCTCATTTTCCATCAGCTTATCAACCAAGTGTGAGCCAATGAACCCAGCTCCTCCCGAAATCAAGATCCTCATATTTGACTACACAAACCAACAAAAAGTAAGCACCTTTAAACTCACAACATAACAGCCAATCAGATCAAACTAATAAACCACAAGATCTGATTCCTGTAAAATCTCAATAAACACCTACAAAGTTCTCTCACAATGTAGCCAGCAAAAAAAGGGTAAGACTTTTGATAGTCATTAAAAAGGTCAGATCTAAGTGGCATAACCAGGATTCGACTTCATTACAATGCCAAAGAGTATAACTACATAAAAGATCCTTGTGACACAACCGATTCGGTTTCACCAAACTAATCAATGCAATGACGAGACAAGGATTCACACCATCATTAATTACAGATCAGAGGGCATGAACGGTGACGATCACATCTTAATGGGTAATCACTAAAAATTGAATCGGATTCACGTGAAAACCATTCCAAACAAAATATAAATTTTTGTCACCTGAAAAAACTTGGAATTGCGTAGAGGAGAAGGAGAAGGAGGAGGCTTTGAGCTGTTCTGTTTCTCACTTGTACCCGCCATTGCTTAGATCTCTTTGTGGTTTTGTAAGAAAGACAAAACAAACAAAAAACACATCAAAAACAAAACAAAACAAAAAAAAATGAATTTTGCAAAAAGAGAAGATTGAGAATTACGAAAAATTACCAAAAGCTTCGAGATTTAAGAAGAGAAATCTAAACTCAAATCTTCTGATCTGATTGATGAGAAGAAGAGACACGGAGAGATCGTTTACTTATATACTCTCACAGGTGTCTGAACTTCATCTACTAAATATCGAAACTCTAGGGAATTTTTTTAGTTTATTTTTCAATTTAATTAAAAGTCAGATATAGTTAATAATTTGGTTAAGAATTTTTTTTAATAAAGAAAGAGAGACTTCAAAAACACGAAATGCGGAATTAACAGATTAGAAAAATTACGTCAACTAATCACGACTACGTTTGACCTAACAGGAATCATACGTTGCATTTTTATTTTTATTTTTATTTTAGCATTTATATGAAGATTTTTTTTCTTCTTTTGTTTGATTTACTAAGCTTTTGCAGCTTTTATTTTCCAATTTCAGTCTTTTTAACAGTCAACAGCTTCCAGCTAATTTTATAGTTGTCACCTTTCTTTATGTATCAATCACAAGAGATAAATACATGACGTGGACTCACCTTGACGTATTTCTTACGGCTCTGGAACTCTTCTTTCGTAAGTATTTGACCTACGGCTAATCATATTATGTAAACAAAAATAATAGGCTTAATTGCAATCGGTTAACTCATGTATTTCTAGAAGAATTATCTAAAGATTGGGCAATCTTAAATATCTTGGGAAAAACAGACTAACGATCTAATAAATTGTGATATCCATCATTTAATAAAACTTGAAGACCTCAAATAATATTAAGAGGTGTACCTTCAACAAACTCACTGTCCAGTTGAGTAAGAATCACTTTTGGTTAACACCAACCAAACAAGAGTATGACTTACGTTTTATCAACAAAAAGAACGTGATTTCAACCCACAATCGGTTAATTATCAACTACATTGGCTCTAGTGACCTTTTTGATTGACTTGTGTTCCCTTTTAAATAACGAAAACAACTGTCTCGTAGCTTTACTCCTACAATTACAAATACAATGTCTCATTTCTTTTTTCACTACAAAATTTGGCTTTTCCCCCATGCAAGTGACAATGAAGTTCACGCGGTTTTTCGACATTAATTGGAACTGCACGCCAAAGTTATTTGGATAAACTGGCAAAGCGTGTGAATACATATAAGAAGCTACAAAAACGAAGCCGTCCGAAGCACATAAAGAACTGTGAATCAGAGAGGAAATCATTCCTGACAATAATGGAAAGGTTTTCTGAGCATAGAAGCACTCTTAACGAATAAGAATATATCATTATGATAACCAGTTTCTCAAGAACAACATTCTTCTCAAACCAAACACTTTTCAGGACGCTCTGGTTCTCGAACGCAACAAAAAGAAGAAGATGTAAACCAGGTTTATAACAAGTCGTGTGTTTGGACAGTTTTGAATGGTTTCAGATAGGGAATATGAAGAACTTTTGATGAAACTCCAGAGAAATCTCAGCAGAGGGGTTCGAATTCGAAGTTGAAGTTGATTACACCATTTCTTGAGACTTTCTGACACAGCGGCTCACTTTCTTCTTGAACTCGTCTCTCTTCTCACGCCATTCTTTCTACGCAAGAGGAAACACAAACACACATACAAAAAAAAAAACTCATGAACAAGACCTGCTCCAAATGTCGCAAGCTATACGCAAATGAATAGAAAATACTCACAGCAGCTTCAACGTTTGCTGGAGACTCATCGTTGGGACCAGAGAGCATAGATATAATACTCAACACAATACTTTCAACCTGAAACAGTACAGTTTTTGCGAGAATGAGAGGCATATTTGGAGTGTGAGTGGAGGAAGCATGGTAACACTATTCATAAACTCTAACTACTACTCAGAAGCAAAACGCTGAGATACGATTACCAGACAAAAGACTAAAAAAAATGATTGAGAACGAACATACAGTATGAACAGGGGTCCAGCGCTCGCTTGCAAGCTCATAACCACTAGGATCATCACCAGGTGGATGGAGAATCGAAATACAAACACGACCATCAGAATAAACTGCATCACATTCAAAGCAAAAGTACTTGAGGAAAGACAGTTCGAATTTGTATAATAAAGAAAAAAAAAAGAGAAAAACAAACCATTAGGATGCCACATATCTGAAGTAAACCTCACAGTAGGTGGACTATTGGGATAATTTTGCGGGAAGCTCATAATAGCGTTAAAGAATCCTCCCTCACTGCACAAATTTCAAGATTCCTTTGGTAACAACTAACTAAGTGTATGTATAATAAAAGCACAGTAAGGCATTGAATCTGTTCCGATGTAATCTACTGAAAACGCAAATCGATTCCAAATCTACACCGTTCAATCTCAAAGCTAATCTAATCGATAAGAATGAGAGGTGCAAAATCGAGCTTACTAGAGAGTATCAGGAGGTCCGATAATGGTGACGCTCCATTCGAATATATTCTTCTCATCAACGAGTCCAGCAGAGAATCCATCTACCGGATGCTTACAGAGATCTGAAAACACAACAATCGAATTCAGCAAAGAAAATCAAAATCAGAGAGAATAAATCGTTACGAAGATTGATTTGCCTTTGAGTTGTTTCTGAAGGAGAAGGCTAGCTTGCGAAGCCATGGTTCGGTTGATGATGATAGGGAGAGAGAGAGATTCGATTTGAGAGAGAAATCGAAATTGAGAGGAAGTTTCAGAAGATCGAACACTTGAGATGATGATGATGATGATTCTTTGGGAATCGATGGGGATGTTCAAAACACACGGAAACGAGCTGGGATCACCTACGGGCACTCTTACCATTTGGTTGTACATTCGGTTTAGTTTCTAATTTCTACTCGTTATTAAAACCGGTTTTCATTTGGTTTGGTATATTTAAACCCTGTATTGGTTTAAGGTTTTGCAGGTTTTTTTAGCATATGCCATCAAGAAATTATTTATATATAAACTTGATTCGTTTTTGATTATTATTGATATCAAATCAAGTTGCCATCATGAGAGTGATCTTGTATAAGGGTCCATGTCCATGACTAAAGACACGTTAATAATTTTTCAATATTGTCGTTACCGTTAAATTACAAAATCATAGAGTAAAAATCTAATTCAGGATCGTCGCGTCGACATAGTTCCAAACTGCAAAATCAACCAACCACAAGACCGCCACACACGCACAAATTGACAATAGTCCAACGTATTGTTGATATGCCAAACATATGTAACATCATGATAAACCACGAAAATCTATTTTATTTATCAATCACGCTACTAAAATTAATTAGCCAGATCGTAATGCCTAGAAGAACAATAGTCTTATATGAATTTCAGAAACACTTCTAGTAGGAACAGTACATGCTAAACAATCGGTACATAAGTTTAAACCTCACCCTCCGACTCGTCTCACTCAGCTCATTGACAGATAAATTCGAAACCGCATCCTCTCTCTCAAAGCTCTGGGCGGGTTCTAGATACAACGGAGTTATGGAGGCATAGGCGCATGGCTCGCGACAAGATGATATAGTTTCTCAGATATTAAAACTTGTTTTACCTCTGTTTTTTAACTATGTAGTTACAGTCATCGTAATTCAGAATTTTTCTGTTTGAATTAATTAACATTCTTTTCCAAAAAAAATATAAAGGAAATAAAACGCTCTATGAAGCGATATAGCAATCATCAAACGATGTTATGTGTCATCGTAATTAGTTCGGGAATCAGAACAATCACGAGACCGACAAGCTTTGCAGGTGAATAACAAAAAGCACAAGAGACAAGTATAAATGAGGCGAGAAAGGGGAAAAAAGCATTAAGAAAAGAGGGTAGTACATATATTACATACAATACAACCATATATGCTGTTTTCGTACTTTTTGATTATTTTTTCCAAGATATCGTGGTGGTTATAATGATGAGACCTAAATGATGACATAGAAATTAAAAACTTAAATTGAAATGAAGGCCACAACATTTGGCCGACGTATATTATTACATGCACTGTGAATGTTCTTAAGTAGCTACACCAAGTTGCTATCCCATGACATAAGATTAAACCAGGTATAATTGCTGTTTTGCACCGGTTTGTGTTGGTCCACATAGTGATATGAAATGAGACTCATTCAGTGGAAAGTGCTGATTAAGATCTAACCCGGACTGACTCCCAAAGCAGTACAAAAGTATACGTGATGATAGTTCAACATCGGTATTTCTTGGAAACATACTTGACCAATATATGCGTTATGCAGCATACAAGCTGGTCTGAATAGTATAAAACAAGTAAGATATATGAATGAAGCTACAATAATTTCCTTTATTTCAACATGCATTCTAATTTGTAAGTGGACATGTGATGCATAGGATTCCAAAGGATTGAAATTTAACCAGAGAATCTTACCTGGTTTCTTCAAATAAGTAATCATTACAATTCTCCAAGGAGAGTACCAACTAGATGTGACAAAATTGTTGTATCGCATTGTGTTACACAGTATATATATGATGATGATGATGATCCTACATGAAGAAAATAAGCTTTCTCTACCTAAAAATATGAGAAGACATGCTTTAATCATCAAGCTTCTTCTTCTTACCTGCCTCTTTCTCAGCAGAGTCGTGACTCGGGAATGCCAAGAAGGTAATCTCATAACTCCTTCTGTGTGTTTTTGTGTTTGGTCAATTTTCAAGAATTTCGGCAAAGAGACGAGAAATTATAACGAGTTAAAATGAAAGCATACTTCTTCGGCTTTTTTTACATACTAATCTCTGCCATCTGCCTGTTTCAGTCCATTTGAAGAGTGAACCTGAAAAGATCAGCACAAAAACGAAATACGAGGGAATGATGCCAACTTGGGTATGGAGATCAAAATCTTCCCTCTAACCATTAGTAAACAGAGAACATATAGGTGTGACATTTATCTTATGGAAGCAGGTTGAAGAAAAGACGTGGCATAAGCCCCCATCAGGACCTAACCCAACAGGAAATCGCCACCCACCTATCAAAGTCAAACCCTGAGTCGATAGTTTTACTATTGGAGCAGAAGGAATCATATAAGCCAATCTCTTTGATATATCTTACGATAGGATGTTACAAATAGTGAAGCGACCTATAAGATGGAGATTACTTAAAAGTTATGGATCCAATGTAAGTGTAAAACATCTGTACTCTGATAAACTAAATCAATCCCAATGAAAATAAATACCATAGAAGAGTGGAGGGACATAAAAGATGGAGCTCTTAGTGAGGAGCTGAATGATACTTTTGTTACCTTATAATATAATCATGAGATACTACATGCTTTACAATTTAAGATTGGAAGATATCTGATTCAATTTAAGATTGGAAGATATCTGATTTTACCCTTTATGCAGAGGTAATTATGTTCTAAAAATCTGAAGTGACAAATTGAGATTGAAGAGACAAAACAATACAATATTATTATTATTGGTTTTCCTATTCAGGTTAATTTTGGAGCTGAACGATTCTACGCCTCAGCCAACAGATTTCCACTAGAATCAGAGCGTTACCAAAAAAAAAAACAGAGAGATTACAAAAACCAATTAAGCGATGATCACCAAATGAAGCACAAGATAGAGGGCGACTTCAGAATCTTGTTTATTTTTTAGGTTGGACATCTATACATGATATCTACACACTCGACAAAATTGCAAGATATCATTATAACGAAAATACTCAAAATACTTATCAGATGAAGATAAGCTAAAGAAGTAGCATTCCTACTTTTACAAAGAAAGAAAAGATTTGTGTAGTTGAAATCGTCGTTTACAAACTTTTAATATGCATAATTCAATCTTGATTGTTACTAATATTGTATTTTTTAACAAAAAAGCTATGTTGTAATTAAGTTATTGGATGAGAAAAAGCATTTATCCAGTATTTATGAGATATTATGCTGGTGATACCTAAGCGGCTAAGCCTGGTCATCTCAAAGTTCACTATAATTGGATGAGAGAAACCATTCAGCATTTCTTCTTCGTATTTTTAAAGAGTGTTTAGTTTTTGGTACCAATCTAAACCTTTTACAAATGCACCAAATATTAAGATTTTAAAAATATATAATTATTGGTTATAGTACTCTAATTCACTATATGATTAAATCTACGAAGGCATTGGAGAATAGATATAGAGAGAAGATGATTGATAAGGTACTATTATCATATCTTAAACATAATCAAGATACAATCTATAGTATAAGATTACAAAGTAACAGGACAAGCTTTTCAACAACAAAATGAAAACAAGATAAACTACGGCATGCTGAGGTCAGCATACATAGACCTTTTTTATTTTACTTTTTCTGAACCATACACTTCATCCATACGATGATATGAGTTCCCACTTCACTTGACGCTGCAACAATACAATCGACCAAGAGTATAAGATTGGCTCATTATTATATATAAATTATAGTCTCTAGATCGAGTTATTAATAACGCAAAAAAAAAGAGAGAATGTGAGCTGAACTTAACAAAAAAAAAACAAAAAACTTACTTGTCGCAGTTAGTGTTCATGGAGATAGGATAGGGAATGCTAACACCGCACTTTCCAGGAAGGCTGGAGGCTAGACTTGGGTTGATGCCCTGAGCAGCGGTCTTTAGGCATTTACATGCTTGTTGCCGGTCCGGTGTGGTTTGAGCCATACCATTCAATTTTTTTACTCCCGCACAACATGGAGGCGGTACTACCCCACCTTTGGATAGATAGCCGCCACATGGAGCCAAGCTACTTGCCACTGTGCCACATGTGATTGCTGCATCTACTGATGCAATAATGCACACCGTCAAAACAAGGCATGTAAAGAACCTCAGAGCCAAAGCCATTGTTTTGATTTTTTTCTTTGTGATAAGAAAAACGATTTAGTTGAATTTTGTGTTTCTAAGCGTGTGTTTCGTTTTTGGATGTGAGAAAAGTATGAGGGGGTGATGGGTTTATATAGGGACTAATTTAGATGGGAAAAATGATGACTAAGTAGAGTTTGTTAGTAGTTGGATTTGCATTTACGTCATTCATTCCTTCTATTTCCTTCTACTAAATAGTAAATACTAACGCCAAGAATTTGTTTGTTTATACAACAGTACGTTGGAGACTACATAAATATATAATGTTAAAGTTCAAAGAATTGATTAGTTTTATAACAATTTGGTTGTTTTAAGATATTAGTTTGAGTGATATTACAATTTTTGGTAATAATATCCCCTTTTTGTTTGTACAGCGGTAATACTTTCTCTGATTTTTAAAGATTAATTTTTAAAAAAATTCATAAATATTAAAAAAAATTTAAATAGATATTTTTGGTTATTATTTTAACTTTTTATAATTAGTTTACTGTTTATTTTTTAATAAAGTTCAACCAATCACATTTTTATGTTTTAGTTTATCATTTAATTTTTAAGTAATGCATTAATTATAAATTAAAATTAATATTAAAAAAAACTAGAAAATCATTCTTAAAAACAGAAAAAATATCGCTGAACATTAACAAAATTAAAAATAAAATTATGTAGCAAAATATATTTGATAATGAGATATTAAATTTGTAAAATGTAGTATCTTCATTCAGCGCACTTTAGCTGAAATACACAAATACAAACATTCAAATCGATAGGCCAAAATTTTTATGTAGCACTAGATGAAAGTCCGCGTTACGCGCGGGATAATTTTAGTTTATTATGTTTGTAATTTATGTTTTGTATTTTTTGTAACATGCACTTATTTTTATTTCTGTTTTTTAAGTTTTAAATTTTTTGATGTTTTCATTTAGTTTAAATTTTAAAGTTTATTTTACTGTTTTGTAATTATAAAACTTTCTTTCTAATTCGTTAAATATAATAACTCCAAACAATACACCTAGCTTACAAACGTTTTAAAATAGAGATTTCAATAATGTTATCCTCAGGAAAGAGTGTTATAAAATTTTCTGATGCTAGTTCTGAAAAGTAAATATTGAAAACCTCTTATTTGGTCATTCTTTTTAATCATATGTTCCTTTTAAAATTTTTTTGTGTAGTTAGTTTTCTTTGTGTAATACTATTTTGTCTTTTATTATGATTGAAATTGTATTCATTAAAGAAAACGAAGGTTATATAAGACCAATCCAATCAAACTCAACAATTTGGGTGGTCATTGTGTGTTAAAGGAAGGGAGTCAAGTATGAGAGAAAACATTTATGTTTTATCAATGGATCGAGACGCAACAATGCTCCTACTCTTATAGTAAGTATGTACCGATCTCGGCTTCGTTTCCCCCACAATCAATTTTCCATCACCATGAAAAGTCAACAATGCAGTCCAAGCTTCTGCAGTACACTAAAATCATATTTGAGTTGAAGATCTAAGTTTTCCGGTTAAAGGGAGAAACTTTTCCCGACCCCAAAAGGCACAAAAGAGAACATATCAATAAGAAATTTAAACAATTTTTCACATATCGAATGACAAAACATAAAAGACCGAACCCTTACGAAACCCAATATGTTGGCTTTCAATAAAACCCCTCAAGTTAAACTAAAACACTACGCGTGAAACTCTAATTCTGATATGAACGACTGATGATAAAGCTAAAAACCGCAAACAGAGATTGAGGGAAACAATGAATTAGGGGTTTTCGCCTAAAATTAGGTTTTGATTTAGATTACAATTTATGGGGAACATGAGAGAGAGAAGTACAATTCAAAGAAAGGGGAAGAGACAGAAGTTGGAACGAGGAAACGGTTGCGTTTAAGGGTTTTTATTTTATGGACACGTGTCATAATTATATGCGCTGACGTGTCAAGTTTCTGGAGAAAGTTCAACAATTATTATAGTATAGATTAATACTCTTCAAATATTTACTACTATAATATTTGGAGTTTAAAATCTTTACGTAAGACTTATCCCCGGACCTGTCTTTATTGTACATAATTAGAAATTACAGTATTTATTTTGGTTTCCTATACAATCAATAATTTATCAGCTATATTAGTCGTCCTATGCGAATTAAATTTGTTTACCGTCCAATTTAATGGAATGTTTAACAGACAGACACGTGTATGTAACACCAAACATCAAAATTAAGAACTCTCCCAACTAGCCCATCTGCCAACTAGTCCTATCACATTCCCTAATTCCATTGGACCACCTTTTTGTTAATTAACTTGGCCATTTTTTGGTGTGTATAGTACAACTACAAATTATGGCCATTAAATAGTTAATAGTATATACAGTAACAGACAAAAGGATTTCAGTTTTCCCATCATGTAGAATCCAAATTAGTCTTCTTCACGGTCTCTTGTTAATTATACCCTTAAGTAATTTACAATAAGTGAATTCAACATAAATTATAGTCGATGAGATAATCTAACTGTATATAGAACGCAATACTTAATCAGTTAAAGATTACAAATTTAACATTAAAAAAAAACTATTTTCTTATTCTTCAGTATATATATATATATATATATATATATATATTT